>RJWT010000439.1:0-44209 GCA_004365215.1 Cuniculus paca
ATACATTCTATTGCTTCATTCCTCCAGAGAACACTAATAGAAGGTCTTTGTCAAACAAGTGTCAAACAAGTCTCCCAATCTGTAGCTTGTCTTTTCAACCTTATTTATTTTGTTTTTTTGAGACAGGGTTTCACTTGCAGTTCAGGCTGGCCTTGAACTCACTTTGTAGCCCAGGCTGGCCTCAAACTCAAAGGGATCCGACTGCCTCAGCATCCCAAGGGCTAGTATTACAGGGGAGTGCCACCACACCCAGTTTAATTTTAATAAAGTAAAATTTATTCTTTTTCTTTTTAGTGCTCATGTTTTGGTTTTCAGACCTAAAAATTCCTTACCAAGCCCTAAAGCAGTGGTGGTGAACCTATGGCACCTATTATACGTATAATTCCAGCTCTTGGGAGACTTAGGTGGAAGAATCACTTGCACCCTAGAAACTGAGACCAGACTGGATGACATAGCAAGATTTCATGTCAGAGTTCTTTGTTCTCTTTTAGTGATATGTATTTATTACTTCACAATGACCACATTGTTTTGCTTTGGTTAGCCTTGCTATAGTAAGGCTTTACATAGATAGATAAAGTAATTCCTCCTATTTTATTCACCTTTAAAAAAAAAACTTTTTATTAGTATATGTTATGGTCTCTAGATGTCTCCCCAAAGCCTCCTACAATCATGGGGGCAGGCTTCTAGAATTTGTGATTGATTCATGATCCAATGCTGGGATTATGGGTGTGAGTGCTACACCCACCCTAGGATGGGGAGCCTACATACAATATAAGGGACAGAAAGAATCTTCTCTCACACTCCTCCCCTTTTGCTGCTGTTGCTTTTTCTGTTTTCCGCTGCCATGGACTGTTGCCCTCTGCCACGAGACACCCTGCCTTAGACCCAGCAGATTATGGATTGAAACCTCTACAAACTGTGAGCTAAATAAACCTTTCCTTCCTTAATTTTGGGTGTCAGGCATTTTGTCTCAGCAATGAGAGAAAAGTAACCCAGAGAGTGTATGTTTGCAATACATAATGAGTATATCTATCAAGGGAACTGGGTTCATATATATAATACATCTTAATTCTTTTTACATTACCTTCCCTTTCCTCTCTATCTCCTGAAATACTTTTAACTATTCTAATTTCATCATCTTTCCATATAATTTCAGAATGTTTTTCTTTATAAAAAAAATTTACTAAGACATTGATAGTGGTTGATTTAAACCTACAGATCAATTTGGGGGGATTGATATCTTTAATATTTAAGGTATTTAAGATCTATTAGACATTCATTCTCTTTCTAATTCTTCAAAACAATATTCACCAGCATTCACTACTCCATTAATACTACTTCTTCTACTCTCAATCCCATTGTATTTTTCTCTTGCCTTCTTAAAAGGTAGCAAATATTATTTGCTTCTTACTGGTAGCAAATAATAATTGTCCCCTATGAGCATTTATAATATCACAACATCCTTTAGGTTCTCAATAAAATACCAGAGAAATGGTACACATTTTGTCAGCTAGTCAATTAACACTTTAAAAGCACCCTTGGGAATCTGATCTTTACAAGAAAGCTAGGGTTTTTTTCCCCCAAACAAAGTTCCAAACTGTATTCTCAACAACAAAACATACTGTTTTCAAATCTACATTTTAAAAAACTATGGGAGAGACTTCTAGTTTCCAGTTCAGTAAATCAGGGACTCAGAAGTCACTACTATGTCCTAGCAACGAACTGACAGGTGGATACAGACAATCGAAATTTAGCAAAAATTCACAAGCAGAAACCCTGCCTAGACCTACTGCCTGGTTAGGAAAATCTAACCCATAATTGACAAATTGCAGAAAGCTCACTGTAGAAAGGTTGAGAGATTAAAAGCTTCAGGAAGGACCAATTGTAAGGAAGCTTCACAGTTGTGTTTTACTGCCAGGAGCTCAACAGAATCCCCACGATGAATATCAGAGAAAAACACTCTCATCCATTAGAAGGGGGTTGTTCTAAATTGCACCAAAGCATTCTCTTTTCATGAAGGCATGTCCCAGGAGAAACTATTTCACCAGAGCCTAATGTGATGAGCTTTTATCAAGCCATAATTTACATAGAAGAAAGCAAACAGCCAAGTTCAGCCAACTGTGGCTACTCTGTCCCAAGTAAGTGGGGATGGGTGGGGTGGAAGGAATTCTGAGAAACTGGTGTTCACATCCAGGTGGCACAGCCTTGCTAAAAGACTGAGGTTTAACCACAAGACTATAAGCATTCTTTCCCTATCCCCAGCATACACACACACCCCTACCAGCACACCACCAAAGGACAATATACTGCAACTCCTTTTACACAGCACATCATATCCACCTTTCAATTAAAAAAAAATTACAAGGCATACCAAAAGGGAAAGAAATGAAAAGAATGAGAACCAGGGTCAGACATGGCAGAAATGTTAAGAGTATAGATGCGGAATTTTAAAAACTAGTATTACATTAAGACTGTAATGGAAAAAAGCAAACAACATGCAAGAACACATAGATAATGTAAGCAGAGATGGAAATTCTGAGAATATTAAGTACCAGAGATTAAAAAGGTCAAACAGAAATGAAGAATACCTTTAATGAGCTCATTAGTATACTTAGACACCACTGAGGAAAGAATCTCTGAGCTCAAAAACATGAAAAGGGAAACTTCCAAAGAGAAAAGCAGAGAAGACTTGAAAGCAAATGACAGGACAGAATATTCAAGAACTGTGGGATGACTATAAAAAGGTACACTATTTGTGTAATGGAACTACCACAAAGAAAGGACAGAAAGAAACAAAAGAAATACTTAAAACCATTATAAGTAAGAATTTCCAAAATTAATGTCACAACCCACAGATCCAGAAGGTTGGAAACTATCAAGTAGGGTAAATGCAAAAAGAAGAAAAACAACAAAAAGAACCTACATCTAGACATATTGTTTTTCCAAAAACAGAGAATCCAGACAAAAGAAAAAACCCTGAAAGAAGCTGGGGGTAAGAGGAGGAGTTCTTGTAGAAGAATAAAGAATCACAAGTGACTACTACTTAGAAACCGTGCAAATAAGATAGTATGGTGAAACGCATAAGGTTTTTCTTTTTAATCAACCTAGAATTTTGGATCCTGCAAAGTCATTCTTCAAAAGTGAAGAATAAAGATTACCTCAGACAAACAAAAACTAAGACTATTCATTACCAGTAGAAAGTTGTTGTTTGCCAAGAAAAGGTCTTCAAAGAAGGAAAAATTATACAGGTCAAAAGCTCAGGTTGACATAAAGAAAAGTAGAACAAAGGAGGGTGAATAGGTGAAAAAGAAATTTTATTTTTCTTATGAGGTGCAGGCACAATACTGGGGGGATTGAACCCAGGGCTTCAGTACTGAGTTACATCCACATCACCCCTACCCTGCCATCTGTTTTTGACACAAGTCTTACTAAGTGACTAAGTTGTTCAGACTAGGCTGCAGCTTGAGGTCCTCCTGCCTCAGCCTCCCTGGCATTACAGGGATAAGCCACTATGCCCAGTCTACTTTTCTTATTTTTAATTGGTCTAATGGAACACTTTATTCAAAATAATAAAAACAACAATGTACTTGAACATAAATTCTTATGTACCTATGAAATCAATGATAGTAACAATACAAGGGAGGAATTAGAATTTTGAAATAATTTGTTTATATAACTGATTTAGCAATTCAGTCTGCATTCATTCCATCTCTTATATTTTTGCCCCAAATGATTATTTTAATTTTTATTTCTATGTTTTGTGTCTCTAAACAGACCAGAAACTTCTTAAATGTCAGGACGAGCTGGGCATGATGGCCTACATCTGTAATACCAGCATTCAGGAGGTTTGAGGCAGAAGGGTTGTAAGCTCAAGGCCTGGGCTACACAGCAACTTCAAGACCAGCAGAGACTACATAGTGAGATCCTGTCTCAAAAGAGAGAGGAGAGACAGACGGGGGGATGGGGGGCGGGAAGTGGGGGGGAGTAAAAGCACGACTATGTTATACCTACTTATGATTCCGTATGGTTTAGCACAATGCTATTTATAAAACAGGACTCAAATATTTCTTCAGAAAAGCATTTACTGAAAAATAATCTGTTCTGAAAATGGTACTAACATTTTAAGAAAATTAAATAAGCATTAACACACGGAACATACACTGAAGGGTAAAAGAAGAAGCAAGGAGGGAGGGAGAGGTGTAGGAGGGGGCACAGAGTGTGAAACAATGAGAAATATATATGCAAATTCTGATAACAGAGACACTACATGGTTAGGTTTTTAACCTAAAGAAGGACGACTTCAGAAAATATAATCGCTAAGATAAGTAACGTAAAATTCTATAATGTTAGAATCACCAACAATAGAATAAATAGGATTCTTTTTGTCAGTTAAGTAACTTTTAAAATTACAGGTATATAAGCAGAGCCTACAGTTGAAATGGTTTTCAACCCACTTGACAATATGAGAAAAATAGCTGTTACCTAGAATGCCATTCTGAGAAAAATTACAAGAGTACATATAGCCAGATAGTGCTATGGTTATTTAAGAACTGTCACAAGCATGTAAAGAATCACGAATACCTCATAGTATCCCCAATCTACAGGATAATTTTCAGAAATAATCATTCCTTGTCAAGAATCTAGATCTAAAGTGGGTAGTTTTCCCAAATTCCAGGAGACTATGTTTAGTAAGTAACATCTTTAAATGTTCTAATCTAATGATATTTTCATATTTATAAATGACAATTTTCAGCTAGAAAAAGCACAACAAGAAAGCACTATAAGCTGGGAGTAGTGGTGCACACCTGTAATCCCAGCACTCAGGAGGCTGAGGCAGGAGGATGGTTGCAAGTCTGAGATCAGCCTGGGCTACAAAGTGAGCCCACGGCCAGCCTGAACTGCATAGCGAGACCCTGTCTCAGTAAGACAAAAAAAAAAAAAAAGAAATCACTGTGGTTTCTCACCCAATAATTTACTCTTAGATCACAATATTATCTTAAAAACTTCATGTATTTTATAATTCTCAGAGAATTTTTATGTCTTTATTTTCAATAAAATTTGTAACTACCAGATACCAACAGAGAAAAGTGTATGAGTAGGCAAGAGATAAAATGAGATCTGATATAGTTTTTTGGTTTTTGGTCCAGGGAACTGAAACCAGGGCTTCAATCATGCATGGTGTGCTTCGCATCAGAGCTATACCTACAGCTCAAATATAATTTTTTAATTGAAATATTTTTTTAATGTCTAAGAACATTATTACTAATGAAATCAATCAATATTTAAAAAGTCACAATTTAAAAAAATAAACACCAAAAGAAAAATTTTCTCCTTTTTCCACATTCACACTCTATTGTTTTATTAGTACATATTTGAAGTACATAATGATTACAATTTATCATGGGGAGCTAGTACATGTACAACATATTTCTTTTTTCTTTCCCATCTCTGCCCTAATATTCTTCTTAGAAGGTTTAAGACAGTCACTGCTGTCTCAGAACATGCTCCCCAAAGTGTGGTTACTAGACCACACTAGTGTGGTTACTAGACCAGCATCACCATCACCACAGGCAACTGCATCAAAGACACAAATCCCCAGCCCCACCCAACCCACAAAATCAGCAATTCTACAGTTGAACCAATAGTCTTGGTTTTACCAGGCAATCCATATGATTCTGATGAATGCTAACATTTGAAAATAAGTCTTATAAAATGGTGAAGTTTCTTTTTAACACAACAGTAACCCTTGGTATACTTTTTAGCATCTTTCTCATACTCTGCATAACCCTCCAAATTTTTCTCATTTGAATGAATTCACCAATAACTTTGTGATGCTTTCCTTCTAACTCTTTAAACCATTTAATGTGTTTTAAAGTAGGTATGAAGTAATTTCAGCTACTTGGGAGACTGAACAAGAGAAATGAGATTTCTAGGCCAGATTGGGCCTAAAAATAAAAAATTAAAAGGGCTGGCTGGGAATGTAGCTCAATGGTAGACAGTCCCCGGGTCCAATCTCCAGTTGGGGTGCAGGTCAGATGGGTTCAACAGACAACCCTAAGGAAACTGGCCAAAGCATACTTCTTTTGAAAAGAAAATCATATGTGGATTTAACTAAGAGTGTTTTTTAGAAGTGCTATATAGGAATAATGATGGAAAGCAGGAATTTTTACATACAAGTACATATACACAGAAGCAGGCATATCAGTTTGGTAATACAGACAAATAATGACAACAGCAAAGCAAAACAACCCAAATCATCACAAAAGTATTTTAGTTGATGAGAAATGTGCCTAACAGCATAATTAATAAATCTGGTAGAAATAGACCTCCATTTCTAGAAATTACATAGCAATTCATAGCTAGATGCAATGAAGGACTGACTTACCTATGTACATAATGTAGTTGATGAACTGAGTCAATTGCTATCACCATCTCAGCCAAGTAAAATCGAGCCATTTCTTCAGGCAATCTGTCTTCGAATTTGCTGAGCAGAGTAAGCAAATCCCCACCAACATAATAATCCATAACCAGGTACTGTGAATGAAAAGATAATGTACTCAATAAATAAGAAGGGTAAAACACTGTATTTTAATGTATCCAAAAAGTGTATAAAATGATCACCAGTAGTCATTATAAGACTTAAATTTCATACAGTAGTAAAATTTTTTAAATTGAGGTAGAGGACAATATAAGATTGTATTTTTATTGTGGCTGTACTTTACAAAGTAGTATCATCATCTTTACCAATAATGGACCATCACTTTGCCAACATTTCACAAAACACTGAATATTTTAATGCTCCAAAATAGAAAAGAGAAAACACACTCACAATATAAGATAGTCATTATGTTGCTAAAAATCATATTTAACTATATCATTACATTTTTTTTGTTTCACCTTGGATCTTTAAGGTTCCTGAAACTGGCATCAGTCTATGAATCTGCATTTGGAAGCCACTATTACATGAGCCACCAAATGTTTCTCTTCCCATTTATGATAATAGTACAAATAAGAAAATGCATTTTTCTCAGGTATATGTAAACAGAAACCAACAATGATATAGACCTTTAAGGATGTGTGTATGTGCTACATGTGCACATGTGTGTGTCTGTGTATATACACACCAAAAGAGTATACACCAAAATATACACTACATAATTTGTTAAATTAAAGCGTTAAGCTTTTTGTTACATTTTACATTGCTTTCCAAACATGCGGTAATACATTATGTGTGCATGCATATGCAACTTTTCTCATGGTTAGAAAGTAGAATATAGTTAAACATCAATTATAATGTCTTTTTTATATTGTCTTGATGTTACAGTGATTTTATTGGAGAATGAAAATATTTTAAGGATATGATTGAATTGACATTATGATTCTGAGTCTAGAAAATTTAAATCCTTTTTATTAGTATACAAGAAAATTATAAAGATAAACATGTATATTAAAGCAAAAACCTAATTTTGTATATTTAAAGCCTTGAAAATTATGAAAACTGTATATAATATTTTGATTAACAGCATACTTGCAATATTTACAAGGCCTAATGTTTGACAAACTCCATCCTATGATTAAAGTAAGCTAATGAAATGTAACAAAATAATGTTAACAAAAATGTTGCAGGAAATGGGAATGGACATAAACAAATCTACACCTCTTTAAAATACTATGAGAATAGTAGCAAGCAAGAGACTTTTTAAAATAAAAATTAAAAAAACAAGTTTACTATTAAAATGGAATGTAATATTTATGCACCAAGTCATAAAATGTAACTCGTCCCTTTAATAAAAATTTACTGAGTGCCAATCAAAATATTTTTTGTAAGAAAGAGGGGAAACACCCAAGGAATAAAGATAAGAGAGTTCTCTACATCAAAGGCTTTTATTGTCTTGAAAGGTATAATGGTTGATTGATCGGGTCAACTTGAGAAGTTTGGTAGCTTAACTAAATCAGCTCTGCCATTCTATACCCTAGGGTGTAGAGGACCCACCCTAGTGTGGCTCTTCACCTGGATGGAACAAAAGGGAAATAAGGAAGCAAACACTGGCTTCTGTTCTTCCAAGGAGCTCCAGTCTTTGCCTTCAGCTTGGACATCATCTCCTGGCTTCTAGTGCAGACTTCAGTTTCTGCCTTGGATTCTTCAGCCTTCTGGTGCAGACTCTTCAGCCTTGTGTCTCAGACCCACTGTTCTCCTGATATGGACTTGCCTAAGACCCTACAATGAACTCTAGACCCTGGACTGAAACCTTCAGCCTCCAGTGTGCACACTCCCTCATCCAATTCTGTGGTGGACCATCATAAGCCAGTATTGTAATTTCTTATACATTTGTGTATCTTGTGTTATATCTGTTTCTCTCAAATAAAACACTTACTGATACAAAAGGGTACTGTATTTGTGGCCACACCAGAATGTTAGGAGATTTAAGTATACCGTTCATTGCTAAAAAATAATTATATTTTAACGTTTTCACTACCCATGGTCACCATTCAAAACTAGGCTTCTTGAATCATTGCACCTTTTACCTTCACCAACATACCACTTTGTGTTTTCTCTTAATGAACTCCAAACCTTACGGATTTCTTCCCTTCTAAACTTTCAGTGTGCCTTAGTGAAACTCTTCCATGGTAAACTTTCCTAAAATAGAACTAAAAATGATGACTATAAAAGTATTCTGATTTTTCTTGCCTCTTAAACCGGATTCTGGTTTTGCCAACTCATGTTCTTCTCCCACTTTACCCTCAGAAATAAATCAGTTGTTAGTAAGATAGAATTCAGTAAGTTAGGGAAAGAAGAAAACAAAATTGTCACAAAAAAATAGTTCAAAATGAACTTTTTGGTGTCAGAGACACAAGATGCACCAAGAGGGGGGCAGAGAAGTAATAAATAACGTCACACATAAATAACATTCCTTTCCTGTCATAAAATATCTCTGTGACTATAAACAAGATCTAGAAGTCATGCTTTTATGTTTTCTCCTTGATTTGCCACCTTTAATTCAATTATAAAGGTCTTGATGTCTCCTAAATCTACAGATTCCATCTACCTCTATTCCTACCCAATATACAATAATCCTAACACACACTCATATCCTTTCTGGACTATTTGCTGCTACAGGCTTAAGGGTAAAGTGAGAAGCCTACCCACAACACCTTTTATAATGTTAATAATTTCTTTGGCAATAGAAAATAGAATACAAAACAACAGAAGAACAAGTAAGTTTACTCACAAATTCAACAGGTATTTATAAAGGTACCTATAATACTGGGTAGTGACATCACACTTACTTAATGGGAACACAACCATAAATAAGATATACTTTCTGCCTTTGGGAATTTATAATCTAACAGAGGAGAAAATACAGAAGTGGGCAATTTTGATGTACCAGAAATGCCCTGACAAAAATAAACATGGGAGGCTGTTATGGGCTTTTAAAGAAAAGAATCCAACTTCTGAATCACATTCATTTGTCTGAAATTTGCTGTTGGTCAAGGTGTAAAAGCTATTTTCTTAGGTACAGAGTGCCTATTAACTAAAATAATTAAATAACCTATTGTTTACTCCAGCTCAATTGAGATATCACCTCATCATACTGTCAGATCCCAAATATACTCCTATCTATTCCTGGGCACTCTGTTCTGCTATGGCTACCTATTTCTGTATCAAAATCATAATATCCTGATTGGATAATTTCATAGAAAAATTTAACATCTGATAGGACAGGTTCCTACTCAAAAACTAGCATTAAAAGGTCATCCAATCTGGCTAAGGTATCCTTGAGTATCTTTGGTATCTTTGGTTTTAAAAACCACATACTCTAAGAAGTAATATTCCAAAAATATGTAAAGGAGCTAATAATCGTAAAATAGAGCTCCACCTACCAATTGTTAACAAGAGGACAAACTAGTGAAACTAGGCTGAGGATATTAACAGATAATTTACATACCAGGAGACACAATTATCAAATTAAAGCATTAACAATAGCCAAAGAAATAAAAACTAAAGGAGCACTGAGATACTGTATTTCACAAATCAGATTAGCAAGCACACAATTTTGATGAAAGTAACAAGAAAACAACACAGCTTTTGTAGGATAACAGATCACAACCTTTCAGGAAAGTAATTTCATAGTATTACTTAAATTTGACTGTCCTTTGCTCTAACACTGTCACTCTTGGGAATCTGGTCAATTAAAACAAAAGCTCCAAGCTGGGCACAGTATGTATGACTATAATCCCAGCATTTGGAACACTAAGGCAAAAGTATCATAAGTTTGAGGCCAGCCTGAGCTACAAAATGGGTCTGACACCAATTTCAGAAAGTGAGATCCTGTCTCAAGGAAAAACAAAGCACTCCAATACATAAGAAATATGATCAAGTATATTTACTGCACAGAACTGTGGAGAGTAACTGCAAAAAAAATTTTTTTTAAAAAGCAACCAGTTAAATTAATTATGGTATATCCATTCTATGAAATATGATATAGTTACCAAAAGAATAATTAAATATATATACATTATCTATGAAATATTTACAGAACAAAAACAGAAAGCAAAGTGCACAGCAATATATACTTATTATTTCATTTTTATATAAAAAAGTGTATGTACATAGATATACAATTACATAAAGTATAAAAAATATCAAAGATACACAGCAACCTTAATAGTTACCTCAGAAGAATGACATGGAAAAATGAAGGTAAAGATTTTCAACTTTTTATGTGTATCACTACATGGCAGAAGGAGAAAGATCTAGTCAAACTGATGTTAATCAATGGGCTAAAGTTCTGAATAAGGTAGAAGGTGATGGAATCAATAACCTTAAACAGAAAGACATCTCAACTACATGTGAAAAAAACAGGTTCAAACATGGGTCAATTTGCATAAAGAGAAAGGATGAGAACCGAACTTTAAGTAACTTTATGTGTGAGTAAGAAATGTCTTATTAGATGACTCTCATTTTCTCCATGAAGTACGAACCGTGGAATGCAAGTGTTGGGATATTTAGATAGTGTCCTTATGTTGAAAGTTGGGATCTAACGTTATTCTTGCTCTTTAGCTAGAGAAACACAGGCAAAAGAATCAAACAATTAAAAAAAAAAAAGAATCAAACAATTTGCCAAACATTAGAGAAAGGAAGAACCAGAATTTAGGGTTATGAGTCTTTAGACTACTGCCTTTTTACTCAAATAAAAGAGTGTGCTCAAGGACTATGTTCATGATGTAAGGACTATGTGCAAAGCACCAGAGTAATACAACAAATAAGAAACTGAGTATTTAAAGTTAGTTCTTAGGACCGGGGATATAGCTCAGCAGCGCAGTGCCTGCCTGGCAAGTGTGAGGTCAT
Organism: Cuniculus paca; assembly: GCA_004365215.1. Classification (NCBI taxonomy): domain Eukaryota; kingdom Metazoa; phylum Chordata; class Mammalia; order Rodentia; family Cuniculidae; genus Cuniculus; species Cuniculus paca. The sequence continues at coordinate 11,351 of RJWT010000439.1, forward strand.
GAGTTTGATTCCCAATATAAAATAAAAAAATAAAAAATTAATGAGTCTTTAGCGAACATATACACAAAAAATTTCCAACTCCAAATATCTAAAATCTCTTTTAAATTCTTTTTTTTTTCTGGTGGTGAACCTAGGGGTGCTCTACCACTGAGCTATACCCATAGCCCACTTTTTTTTCTTTCTCTCTTCTTATCCTCTCTTTTCTATTTTCCTTTCTTCCTTTCTTTCTCCCTCCCTACCTCCCTCCTTCTCTTTTTCTCTTTCCTTCCTTCCTTCCTTCCAAATTTTAAGACAGGATCTCACTTAGTTGCCCAGAATGGCCTCGAACTTACTATCCTACAGCTTCAATTTTCCAAGTACCTGGGATTACAGGCTAGCAACACCACGTGCAACTAAGTTTGTCCTTTTTTATAAGCTACATTTCAAGGAAATAATGCTAAAATATCTGAAACACACAACAAATAAGTTAGGGGCCAAGAAAACATTTCACAGGACAGAATGCGTTTGGAAGCCTTAGGGATAACAGGAGTGAAACTCATCTTGTTGTCAAAGAGATTAACAGTCAATCTTCAGATTCCCACCTGGTATTTATTTATCACAAAAGTAATCATTTCTGTTTCCACACATTGATTTCTGATAAACAATTCAGAGTTTGTATACATTACTTCAATTTAGTATTCAAATATCTTTCACTTTTTGAACAATTTTTAATTGCTAGAAAGTAAAACTTTTGCTTTAAATATTTCATTTTTGTCAAGCATAAAGTAACTAAAGAGAAAACTATGCATCAAAAATATGAAAAGAGAAATTTCACTAATTTGTAATACCCCAAAGGATAGTAACTTCATCAATGGTGATAAAACTTAACATACAACAAGATTGCCGTTTGCTTTTTGAGACAGCCTCTCACTAAATTGCTGAGGCTGAACTTTGAACTCACCAAATCCCTGCCTTAGCCTCCAGTGTGCTGGGATTATAGGCATGTGCTACCTACTATGCCCAGCTTATTTCAAGAGTTCAAACTACAACCAGGGTGATGATCAAGACTTTTAATTTTTTTTTTTGGTGGGGAGAATGGTACTGTGGATCTAACCCAGGAACACTACACTACTGAGCTGTACATCCCTAGCCTATTTTTTTGTTTTGTTTTGTTTTTAGAGACAGAATCTGGTTATAATAAGTTGCCCAGGATAGCATCCAATTTGTGATCCTATTACCCCAACCTCCCAGATAACACAAAACTTGACTCTTCAGACTAATGGATGACAAAGGTTTCTCTAAACTAAAGAAAAATGGGCAGATTACACAAGATTTGACTAGCAGAGTATTTTAGTGCTCCTCCAAATATTCTGTGACTTTTATTATAATATAACTTATTCTAGTACATTAATTTATAATTTAAAATAAAATTATAAAATAATTCTAATATAATTAATAATAGTCTATCTGTGGAGTATTTCTTGGGGGAAAGATATCTCTGAAAAGAAAATGGTAAGCCCAATGTCATATGCAAAGAGAGTGCAGATCAAACTAAAATCAGAGAAGACAGAACTATAAAAATCACAGTTTAGGCTTTTTCTTCATCAAAGTTTTGGCAAAATTATGCTATATAAAATTTGGCACTTTGACACTTTATTCCCATGTAAAAATTTGGGACTTGGACACTTTATTCCCATGTTGACAAGTTTTTATAGTTATTTCTATACTTAAAATGTAGATTTAAAGAATGCGTAAATCTGTAGTGTTCTATCTATTATGGATTACAATGTAATGGGGATTACATTGTAATGTTAACTTCGTTTATCTGAAAACTTAAAAATTATCATAAATGCTATGACTTTACTAAGCAAATACTTGCTATGTATTTAATTCAATAATGGATTTTGCAGATAAATCTATGCAAATTACATCTGCATGATATAGTCATCCCTTACATTTCACAATTTAATAACTGAGCTAATACATACAAAGCTCTGTTGTTTTTAAACAATTCAAACTACAATTCACAATACATATGATTTATATGATGATTCAATACAATGTATATGTGTCACAAAACAATATTTACTCTTACTAATTGCTATGAACACTGTCATTTTCTTACCTATTTAATTTTTAAAACGCTGTTTGTAACCCACTAACTTGATTTTAAAACCCACTAATGGGTCACAACCTGCAATCTGCAAAATATCATAATACATTATAAGCATGCATGGAATATAAAGTAAGGATTGCAAAAATATTGTTCAATTACCTGGATCTAGCCTACATTCAGATTAACCCCACAGCTATTTATATGTGAGCATATATATGTGCGTGTGTGTGTGCATGTCTATGTATGTAAATGTGGAACTTTTTTGACAGTGTTGGGGATGGAACCGTGGGTCTCATTCATACTAGGCAAGTGTTCTACCACTAACCACAATTATAGCTCCTTTCCCATGATTATTACAGACTGATATAAGCCTTGAATTTTACTTTAGTTGAAGATAGTAACACTCATCATTCATTTAATTTTTCTAAAGTTCTAGCACAAAATTGGGAAATATTGTTTATACACATGTGTTTTAGTCGTGCAACAGCAATACAGTTATTTTTGTAAAGCCAGGCACAGTGGCACATACCTGTAATCCCAGCACTGTGAGAGGCAAGTTCAAGTCTCGTGTGGGTAATTTAGTGATTTAGTGACATGATACCTCAAAACAAAACAAAACAAAATTTTTAAAGGAATGGAGATGTAGCTCATTAAGAAGGCCTTATGTTCAAGCCCCAATATCACCACACACCCCCTCCAAAAAAAAAGAAGAGGGGGAGGACAAACTAACATGAGATGAGACAGTTCAATTACAACTGGAAATGCTGGAAATGACTATTTAGGCACAATTTTAAAATGTTAGCTGGACTTCAACAGAAGTAAATGAAGAGGAATGGCCCAGGTATTAAAGGCAGATTACAGAGTACAGAGAATGTTCAAGGAATGAAGAATATTACACTAAGGCTGACTGGTGTAAGATTTATGGGAAAGCAAAAATATTTTTGGTCTTCTTTTTAAATTAACCCAATACTATACTTAACACTCCTATCCATTTCCTCTACCTGTGTGTGTGGTGTTGTTGTTGCTGCTGCTATTGTTGCTGTTGGCAATTATATTCAGGCATGCTAGGAAAGCACCTTTTACCCCTTTTTCCTTTCTTTAGTTTCCCTGATGCAGTATTTTGATCTTCTTTCTTTTCATGACCATTTCTATTAGTTATTTTTTGTGTTTTTCATCTCCATCTTCTGCAGGCACACTTGTTTTCACATTTTACAAGTACTATTCAGTTATACATGTTTACTCTTTTTTTTTTTTTTTTTTTTTTTTTTTTTTTTTTTTTTTTTTTTTTTTTTTTTTTTTTTTTTTTTTTTTTTTTTTTTTTTTTTTTTTTTTTTTTTTTTTTTTTTTTTTGCGGTACCGGGGATTGAACTCACGACCTTGCGCTTGCCGGGCAGGCGCTTAGACCGCTGAGCTAGATCCCCAGCCCTTACATGTTTACTCTTTACATTCACTATTACCTGCAAAAGAAGCTGGAAGCTGGCCAACTTTTACTATAAAAGACCAGACAGTAAATATTACATTGGGATGGCAGGCCAAGAGGCAAAAATCAGTGAATTAGTACTTATATAAGAAAAGAGAACATAAACGTCCTCATTTCTCCTACTTTTAAAATTGAACCGATGCTGCTCCCAAAGTCCTCAATTCTTCGAGCAACTATTCTTAACAAATGGCTGAGTCTTAGACACATTTATTTGCTCAGACGCATTCACTTTTTTGCTTTTGAAAAGAAATTATGCTGTGCTAAGAAATTTTGTTTTCAATTTTCTAATTGTTCTGATCACTTCCTTCCTGTGAATTGAGAATGTGGTGATGAGTGCCTATGCAGGCCATGTAAACATATACTGTATAGCACTGTATTCCACCAGTACAGCTGCAGTCTGGTTGCATAAGAAACAATGCTTTGCCACTTCATTTAAAAAAAATCTACTCTCCTATGTATTGAAGCATATCTGAAGACCACTGTTTTTCCTTTAATATGAGCATCCATTATTAATAAAAATAATAAAATGTCATAGTACAGCAACATGTAAAATGATCAAAATGCTACCAAGTAATAACTGTGTCACTGTAGTTTACAAAAAATATATATAAATCAGTAAGTATAGCTATGTTCCAATACAACTTCATGGAAAATTTAACATTCACATATCACAAAATATTACTCTTCATTTTCAACTATTTTAAAATATAAACACTATTCTTAGCTTGCAAACTGTACACAAATAGGATGTGGAACAGGTTAGAGCTTAGAATTATGTAGTGCTACTTACCCTCTAAAAGCACCAAAATTATATATTGAACCCAGTGAATGGGTCACATGACAATTCAAACCTAACAAATTCCAAAGTAGAGTGATCATATTCCCACATACACTAAATTTTCCCCTTTCTACATTCTTCAGTTCATCACCAACTAACTGGTGAATCCCGCAAGGGAGACCCTGGACAAAAGGGAATAATTGTGAATCCTCTCTCATTAACAAAATGTTACTCAGAGTACAAGTCATAGACAAAAAAAGACCCTGTCTTACAAAGAAGAAGTAAACAAAAGACAAAACTTCCTTTTCAATGAACAAAAGAAATTAGTATTATAAATGAAACAAGTGAGTAACATTTTGGCCATTCTTTTTAAGATCATGATTTGCAATATGTTAACCATTGGTCCTCTCTATTTTGTTATGAAATTTTGTTTTATTTTTTCACAGAAGAGTATTTTTATGTCTTCTTTATAAATACCTAGTTGTATTATATTAAAATACCAAAGTTCTAATTATTCCTGAACTGTGCCTAAAACCATACCCTCTTCTTCATCTCTACTGGATATTATCATCGTTATTCAAATCCTTATCATCTATCACCTGAGTATTGTAAAAGTCTTCTAGTCTCCTTGCCTCTAGTTTTCCCCCTGAAATACATACACAAAACTGCTGCCTGCATATTCTGTAAAATGAAAAATTATCTCATTATCCTTGAAGCCAGAATAAAATCTGATTCTTCAGCATGACTTATACTCTACAACTGTAGTGATTTACATTTACTGTGTAACTCTCTTGCCCTATTTGCTATGCTCCAACCATACTAGTCTTCCTCTTATGCCTCAAGACAACCCTACTCCTTTCCTTCCACAAACCCTTCTACAGTATTCGCAGAGCAGTTTTTGAGTTTTGTTCCATGAGTAACACTGAAGGAAGGCAGAAGAAGGAAGAAGAGATCAGTTAAAGGCAGTTCCATTACAATATGCTTTATAGTCTAGGTTTTAGATATGTCACTAAAAATCACATACACGAGAGTCCCATGACCAAAAAGAAAAAATATATAAATTTAAAACATGGTTTTGAAAGCCTTATTTACTTAGCAAAATATATAAAGGACAATATGACACGACTCTCTCATCCCTCCTCATCCTTCACCTGCTTAATTCATTTTCCATCAATATGAATGGAACAAACTGTTTCCTATCTCTATGCTTTTGCTTGCTAAGTCTTCTATGCCTCTTTTCCTTTCTCAATTTAGCTAATTTATATTTATTTTAGAAGAATCTTCATTTATTTCATGGCTTTAAATAAATGCAGTGTTTTCATCATCTGAAATATGAAAATATTATTTACTTGCTCCTCTCATGTTAATACAATAGCACTGAAAGGTTCTTCGTCCATCTTACTGCTATGTCTCCAGAATCAAAAGAACAGTACTCAACACACAGCACACATTCAAACAAATATTTGTGAAAATATGTCCTAGTAGATTTTATATCCCAGATTTTTATCAATGTATGTATGCTAACTAAACTCTCCCTGTACTCTCCCTCTCAGGTTAGTACTGAGGATTTAACTGAGAGCCTTGCTAATGGTAGGCAGGTGTTCTAACACTGAGTTACAACCCTAGTCCTTTTTATTTTGAAAAGGGGTATTGCTAAGTTGGCCTTGAACTTGTGTCCTTCTTGTTTCAGCCTCCCGAGTAGCTGGCATTATAAGTGCGTGCTCTCTCAACTGGCTCATTTCTCTCTACATCCTTATTTAGTCTCCATTGGTAGAGTTTCTAATATTTTTATTTTCCTTCAAGATCTCTCCCAATTTTTGTGAAATGGTTCATGATGTCAATATAAATGTGGCATATGACCTCTATGAAAAATACATAAAAACCTAAAAAGAAACAGAACACTAGGAAGACAATACACTGAGAAAATTATGAAAAGGAAGATTCTGAATACCTTCTTATAAAATATAAATGGTGAAATTAAATCAGTTTTGAATGAGTTTTGACTTGCTTATATTCCAGTGGAAAGAAACTGAATAACCCAGAGTAAAAAATGTTCATATCACATATTTAACTTGCACTCCACGAAATGCAGTGCTTTTTCTATTTAGAATCATTTAAATAATATTTAAAAAGAAAATAATGCAAAATTCTGCCACCAAAAGTTATTAGGATACAAAAACATATAAAAATGATTCTTACTAAGTTATTGTCATCCTGGAAAGCATAGTGCAAAGTTGTAATCCACTTATTGTCTCCATTCACCAACACGTCCCTTTCTTCACGGAAACATGCTGTCTGAAAAGGAAAGGAAAAACACTACATGAAGGCAGGAAACATGCAAACAGTTGCTATACTACTTCTACTCTGGAAAGGGAATACATTCAATATTAAATGACTTTTCAACAACTCAAGTTTCAAAGCAGAAACTAAACTCCTGGAATAAACCACTTAGGAAAATGATTTATATGAAAAAAATACTGTTAATATGGTTCAAAATAATAAGAATGGAAAGAATAATTTAACTAACAAACACAGGCCAAACTACCACCCAGATAATATAAATGTTCAAATTTTTCATATTTCCTTCTGATCTTATTTTTAAAGTTGTGAGCCTTCTTACTACCCATTCTCCTCCTTTCCTTTCCTGATGTAAATAATTTATTTATTTTTATTTATTTAATTTTTGTCTTTTTGAGACAGTGTCTCACTATGCAGTTCAGGCTGGCCTTGAGCTCACTTTGTAGCCCAGGCTGGTCTCGAACTCACAAGGATCCTTCTGCCTCAGCCTCCTGAGTGCTGGGATTACAGGAATGCACCACTACCCCTGGCTTGTAATAAAAAATTTAAAGATATTACAATGTATCAATACAGTTTGACCACACGTGCATATTGTCTAAAATAAGAGAAATGACTTGTACTTTGAAAACTTACATGAATGTTGTAATTTTACCTATCCTTTTGCTGTATAATTACTTTTTTGCTCAATAAAGACTATCTCCCTTTTAACTGTTACGGTATTCCATTCTTTGAGTATACCAAAACTAACTGATGTAACCCCCAATCATGGGAATGTAAGTTATTTCCAATTTGTGTTATTACTATAAAAATATATGTATATGTGTACAAGAGCTGCTCTACAGTATATACTTAAATGTAGAAATTCTGTACATAAGCAAATTTCAACTTTGCTAATAATGGTAATATTCTTTTCCTCATTAAATAACACTTCATCACAGAGTACAAAGCTCCCCTTGTTCTCACATTTTTAAACACATTTGGCATTATTAGACTTTTAAGTGGCTGCCAATATGATGGGTGTGAAATTATATCTTATTTTTTTTAACTAATATTCCCAATTAAGGTTGCACATGAATAGATTCATATATACTTATTGCACACATGAACTTTCTGTATGGATGTTCACCTGCTTTGCCCATCTTCTCTAATAGTTTTTTCCTTACTGATTTGTTAAAGTCTTATTTGAAGACTACAGCTCCACAATTATATGAAAGTATATCCTGGAGAATCATAGAAACAATAAAAAATAATGTTATATAATTCTGTAATACATAATCTTTAATTTTTAAGTAAAAATTTAAAATGTATACCAGAAACTTAAGAACTGAAGGAAAATATAGAAAGTAAAGGCCTCCCTAAGTCATAGCCCCACAATTTTATTGATCAACTGTTGTGTTCTTATTAACTTCAATTCTTATGTTCAGTACACGCTCAGAAAATTTTAAAGTATATATAAACATACATACTATATATTCATATGGTACCCCACTTCTCCTATCTTTATTTTTTTTTCTGTACACAAATGAGTAGCCCAAGTAAGAATATATTGGAACATCTTTCTGTCTTAGTACATAGAACCCTACCTAAGGTTTCTTAATGCATATGCCATATTATCACACAATATTATATATGTAACAGGTGCTTTGTTATTACTTCTCACAAGGTAAATTAAATAGTCATGATATACAAAACAATAGTGATATACAATCAATCTTAATTCCAAAATAAACCTTTATTTGGGCACACAGAATTCCCAAAATCAGACATTAAATGGCAACATCAGAGAAAATACTAAAACAAAGCTTAATTGAACCAGTTTATTTATGTATTCTTTCCTTTTTTTTTTGGTACCGGGGATCAAACTCACGACTCCATACTTGCCAGGCAGGCGCCTATGATGCTGAGCTAAATCCCCGGTCCCAATTAAACCAATTTAAATGGACAGTTTTATCTGCTTCAATTCATTTAAGGAGAAAACAAAATCATGTGACTTACTTATCATTCAGTTCAATTTTAAAATTGAACTGAAATGAAGTTATAGTTAATTGCTAACATTTTAGAGAGGTTATAAAGGCTCTCAAAGCCTAGGAGACTCCTGTCTCCAGGCTTTATCTTATTAACAGCTATCTGAAATTCCACAGATATTCAAGCTAGACTCATCATTTCATCTGATTAATGATTCCACTCTAACTGAAACTCCAAAGTCTTCAGTCAAAAGAAAAGACTGAACTGTGAGTTCTAAGCTATGCTAAACACTTTATGAAATAAAAATACATAATGAATTATAATATAAAATTTGAAACATATACAAAAGTAGAGAAACTAATATGGTAACCCCTTTCTCACAAAGGACTATCATGGAATTTCAATTATTTTATTGGTCAATCTTGTTTCATTACAAATTCAACCCTGACCACCAGCCCTCAGCAACACAAGTGCACACACACACATACACATATACATACTGTTTAAAGCAACTCCTATGAATCATCATTTCATTCATAAATATTTAGCTATTAAGCAATTCTTATTAGTACCTCATACACTAAGTCGAGATGTAAAGCACAGAATGTCTGTAAACAGTCTACCTTTTTTGCATCATTGTCACATTGTCCCTAGCTGATTATAACAACTGGAGAGGGGAACTAACGGCATCTAGTGAGTAGAGACCAGGGATGCTGCTAAACCTAGAATGCATACGACAGCCTCCACAACAAAAAAAATACCCAGCCCCAAGGTCAACAGTGCCCTACCAAGCCCTGTTCTAGATCATATTAGCCAAACCATGACGCGTGTATATCCGGGGGTTCATAAAGTGTTTGGGGGATTCAAATGGCTAATTACCTTTAAAAAAAAAAAGTTTTACATCATACCACAGTGATATATATATATGCATTCACATTTATAGGAGCACAATTTGTAATAGCCAAATCTTAGTAACAACCCAAGTGCCCATCTATCAAGGAATGGCTAAAAAACATGGTATTTTTATACAATGGAGTATTACTCAGGTATAAAGAAAGACAGCATCAAGGCTTTTATAAGTAAATGGATGCAACTTGAGACCATACTCATAAGTGAAATAAATCAAACTCACATGTGTAAATACCATATTGTCTCCCTAGTGTAAGAAACTGAAAGAGCAAATATGACCCAAAATCTACAAAAAATATTGTGTAAGGGTAAGAAACTGTTCAAAGAGAAAAAGTAACTGGGTTGGGGAAAGGAGGAAAGAAGGAAAAGGGAAAAAGACATAAACTTGTACATATATACATAAGATAGCTAAGATGACTATACTACTAATTCTATTAGTTCTTGGAAAAGAACAGTTAATACTCATATAATATGATTAGATCAATTTTGCATGCCTATATCTGGTAATCTAAGCAACTTTTGAAGGTAACAATATGCAATATTACAACCACTGTTAAATTCCTATCATCTTGTTTTGAAAACCTATACTGTTATTGTTTTGGGTTTGTTTGTTTGTTTGCTTTTTGTTTTTCTTCGGTCTTTTTTTCTCTTAAAAAAATGTTGTAAAATTTCCCTCCATTAAAAGCAAGATATTTGAATCTAAGAATGCAACAAACATGTAGGAGATGTTATTTTGAAAACACAGAGCTTCTTCAGATTCAATCACTCACTTTCTCAAATGTTTAACCAAACACTCTGCTTGCCATAGTGATGCAGCTGCTATACACATTATACTTTTTTATATTTGATAATACATTATTCGAATTTCATCCTTAATAGACTACTGGGATAAAGAACAGAAGGACTATTTACATTAAAACTTCAATTAATGAGGACCATATACAAAAATAATAGTAATTCTGCAACACGGTCATATGATTTTTTCAGTATTTTTGTAAAATCCCTTCATCAAATGAACGATCTTATGTAGCACAACAAAACTGCATACATACTTGGAAATCATGTGTCATAATGAGAAAATCTACAGATGATTATATCCACTTTGGCTTCTTATTTACTGGGAATAAAGTCTTCTCTCTCCCTCTCTCCTTCAGTAAAGTATTATCACAGAGAAATACTTTCAAACAAACTTGAGTATTTCTCTCAGATATAGTATCTGATGAGGGCAAAGTCAAAATTTTCATGGTAAAGAAATAAACAACACAGAATAAAATAAGCCAGACTCTGAAGGACAAAAATAAAATACAATAAAATATAAAATATAAACAAATAGAATTTAAATTGAAAAATGCAGAAATTCCAAAAATAAGGTCTTAATATAGCACATCATTTTACTTTTAAGTATCCATTTTATGTATTTGGTGGCAAACCAAACATGAGAAATATCAGTTTTTTTTAGCTTGTCAGTAAAAAATATTTTTTGATATAAAGAAAGAGAAACCATTTGATGATACTCAAAATTTGCAAGTGTGTGAAAACAGGCACATTTTGAAACTAAAAATACACTGGTCCAACTTTTCTAGAAGACAATTTATTCTGAAGCAATACCTATCAGAGTTTAAATGTACTGCATTCCCCAGCTCTAGTCCAAGCATTTTAGTAGCAAAGATATTAAATTTAAGAAATAGGTAAGTACTGTCCTAGAGTTGGTATGACATGAAAAAATCCCTTAATGTAAAAATTATCCTTAAAATCATTTCAACCTCAGTATACACAAACTGGAGTACCTCAGGATAGCCCACAGCAGTATTTCTGATTAAGAGTACTTCATAGCTCCTCCTTTCAAAATTTATATTGGATACATTTCTTGAGTGGCGAAACTATTTTTAATGTTTTTCTCTCATTTTAAAATACAGACAGATTTGGTGAGAAAAATTTATTAACAGTTTGATTGTACCGTCTAAGAATATGGTTAAACTCACAAAAGTGCCCAATATACAATTATAAAAAATATTTTCCTATAGTAAAATTATGGAAACAACCTAAATGCCCACCAATGTCTTTAAAATATATAAGACTCTTACCTCAGCTCTTTTCAGCATTTCCCATTTGTTCAAAATTTTCATGGCAAATACCTTATCTGCATTTTTTAGTTTTACTACAGCAACCTAGAAAAGATGAAGGAAACACAACTTTTAAAATACAACATAATCCTTCTTTCAGTCATCCATTTTTCCTTTTTCTCTCTGTAAAAAAATAAATGCCAATTATCAATGATTTCAATGCAGCTCAAATTCTAAGGTCCTAAATTAAATAATGTGGGGTTAAAAAAGTTACATTAGTGAACATATGCCAAATCAGTAACTGCATGTGTGAACACCACTGGTTACTTATTGTACATTATATGCAAGTTTTCTGCTCTGGAATTTAAACTCAACATCTACTATTACTAAGAAATTGACAAAAATGTACAAAATGCAGAAAATAGATCTTAGGAAACAATGTATGCCAAATTCCAACACCATGTTATAAGGAATGCCGGCTGCCAAAACAAATACATTCTATGGGGACCAACTGATATGAAATAAACTGAAAAAGATCTATTTTTCATTCTTCATTCTACACACTATCCCATGACCCTCAACCCCCCAACACACGCTGAAAAGCAATTAAGATCAATTATTTTACAAATTGCAGACTTTACACAGCCCTTCCAATAACAATAACAAAAAGGAAACATGCATTTCTGCATTTTACATTTCAGTTATGGATCATAAAGTGTCAAATATGATACATAAAACTCCATTCTCACTCTCAACAAATTGATTTCATTTCTATTTCTATCTCTCTGTTTCAGTTCAACTAGGTAAGTTCTATGGGCCTTTCCAGCTTGTTGGATTTGCTATAGAACTGAGAATAAACAACAGAAGTGCAAGACAAATAGTGATGATATTTCCAGTTATGAAGAGGCTAGGATGGAGAAGACAAATACTACTTGCTATAATTTGGATCTTAAGTGTTCCTCAAAGGTACATGTGGTAAATAAAGTCTTGGTCCCCAGTGTGGCACTGTTGAGAGGTGGAGAACCTTTAAGAAAGGGACACCTTGGGGGTCTTTCGGTTGTTGGAGAGTGACTTTGAGGTTTGTGACGCTCCAGTCTCTTTCTTTTTTCATGTCCTGGCCATTAGGTGAATAGCTTTATTCTACCATGCACCCCCATCATATGCTACCTCACCAACAGGCTCAAAAGCAATAGGACTAATTGCTCACAAACTAAAACCTCCAAAACTGTGAGCCAAAATAATTCCTTTCTAATTTGATTTTCTCAAGTATTTTGACACAACAATTGAAAGCTAACATTCTACACTATGAAGCAGAAGAACAGAACAAAGTATATACAGATCTTTAAACAATTCGTTATTTCCAATGATACAGAATATGTTTAAATTCAAGTGCAAAAATCTTTTCTAAAAAGTTAAATCTCAATAGCAAATCAGCATATCAAGTGCTTTTAATAAATTTATCAGACTGCAATAAAAGTACTATGTATACATATTCAGTGTAGAGTATTGAACATTTCTTGCTGTCAAATACTGTAGTTATAATGACTGTGATCAGGGTTTTTCATCAATTAAAATGGTGGACAGAAAGAAGTACAGTACTTCAAATTCAATCACTGCACAGACTTTAGACTTACTGGTTCTACCTAAAGAAATGATGCTCAAGGAAAGGGGACTGTAAAACAAGTACAGAAAATCTTTTTCTGGAGGGTATGCTAATTAGCTTGAATTAATCATTCCACATTATATACATATACCATAATATCACATTGTACCCCATAAGTGTATACAATTATAACTAGCCAATTAACAATTTAAAATTTATAAAACAGAACAAAAATTTTTAAATCTATTCATATTGGTAGTTTGTTTTCCTGAAAGGTGATACCTACTTGACCCACCCCATACTCTTATCAGAATTTTGCTCAATTTTTTTAAAAGACTGTATTAAGTATGTATTTGCAGTACATAATGATTACATTCATTATTAGGAATTGTTACATATGCATATGTTAATTCTTTTTACTTCTTCTTTTCCTCCCTCCATTTCTTGGTTCCCTTCCCATTTGCAAAAGATTTATCTCCCTGTTTTATACTATCTATTTTGTGTTTGCTTTGCTCTTTAAATTATTTATAGTTTTAGTTTCTCATTTAAGAGAAATCATGTGATATTCAAGTTTGTGTGTCTGACTTATTTCACTTAACATTATTGCTTCGTCACATCCATCTTCCTACTAATGACTCAAATTTATTCTTCTTTATAACAGAGGAGTACTCCATTCTATACAAATACCACACTTTCTTTATTCATTCATCAGTTGATGAGTAGAGGCTGCTTCCAAGAGTTAGTTATTATGAGTTGTGCTGCTATAAAAATAGGTATGTATGTATCACTGTAATATGATGTCTTTAACTCTTTGGGGAAGATATCTAGAAGGGGAATAGCTGGGTTGAATGGAATTTCTATTTTTAGTTCTTTGAGGAATCTCCATACTGATTTCCATAGTGGTTGAATTAGTTTACGTTTCCACCAACAATATAGGAGGATTGCTTTTTCTTCACGGTTTTGCCAGCAACTCTTATTATTTGACTTCTTGATTGGTATTCTTTCTGAGGTAAAATGAATCTCAGTATTGTTTTAATTTGCCTTTCTCTAATGGCCAGAAATGTTGAACATATTTTCATGTATTTATTGATCAACTGACTTCTGCTTCTGAGAAGGGTCTATTAATTTCAACTGCTCCTTTTTTGATTGGATCTTTCATTGGGGGAGGTTTAATTTTTTTTCAGTTCTTTATATAGTCCAGACATTAGTACTCTATCCAAGAAGTAACTGGAAAAGGTCTTGTCCTATTCTATAAGTTTTCTCTTCACTCTGTTGGATGTTACTTTGCTGTGCAGAAGTTAATCTGATATAAATCCCATTTGTTGATTCAAATGGGGTTCTGTTCAGAGACTTTGCCTATGTCTTCAAGAGTTTTACTTATTTTATCTTCCAACAGATTGTTTTAATAGCTAGATCTTTGATCCACTTGGTTTTATTTTAGTTCATGTTGAGAGATACGGATGTAGGCTCAATCTTTGGCTATGCATTCCCAGTTTTACCAAATACAGATGTACACACAATCTTTGGCTGTGCATTGCCAGTTTTACCAGCACCGTTTGCAAAAGAGGTTATCTCTCCTTCCAGTGTGCTGCTGAATGAGAGTGGGACAATCCTGAATATTGTTTTACTAAGATCTGTGAAAGGGTGAAAACACAAGATGAACAACTCTGAAACTCCGTATAATTGGGGCTATACATGGACAGAAGGACAGGAGCATTAAACTAGATAAGCCTACATTTTGAACAGAGAAAAGACACAGAAGGCTATCATATACAGTCCTCCATTATTCTCACGCAGAGAAGAAGATCAAAAAGACAGCAAAACTTAGGTACCTTTCCCTCCTCAAATCATGATGTGAAAAAGTAGCCCTAACCTTGTATGACTCACTAATTTTCTAAATGTATGAGTGTGTAAGTACCTGAAAACAATCACTAATAACAGTATGAGATGATACCCACCAACTTACACTAAGTACTTCAACTGACAGGTATTACACTAATAACTTTATACAAGTCTACAAAGCCCTTAACCACAATTTTAAAAAGCAAAAAGATTTTCATAGCTCATTTGGAGAATATGCTGGCATTTGGTTATTTCTCTTTAATCTCATGTAAAGGTGAACATACTTCATGGTAGATACATGAATGCATTTGCTAATAGGATATTAAATAAAAGAGCATATATGCATTATATTTCCAAAATCCAAATATATTGTAACTAAAATAATTTATAGCTTATACAGCTGTGCAACAGGAACAGTGATGATGGTACTGAGCATTTATTGAAAACTCAAACACTTAACTTGTGTATTGTGTGTGCTTAAAGGGTATGGTGGCACCATGGATTATAAAGCCATACTACTTAGGTTTGAATTCTGATTTCATCATTAGTTAACACTGGACAAAAAAAATTAAGCTCTCAATACTTCAGTTTTCTCAGTTAATAACAGAACTTACCTTCTATAATTTTAGTAAAGCTTAAAACAATAACCACAACATACTTATGACAGAGTCTGGCATTTAGTGAAGTGTTCAGTAAGTGTTGGGTATTATGTGCCTAGAACTGTGCTAAGCACGTTATAGCTCAATCTCTTAACTGCCATTTGCTCTACTGCAACATGTGCACACAATATACCTCTCCATTTCTTCAATTTCCATTAAGAAGAGAAACTATCATCTTTTAAACTTCTAACTTTATAATTTTATACCTATTACATATGCATACACACAAAAATACACAGGAATTCCCTAAATTGAAAATATCTATATACATATAAAATCTAGGCCATAATATTTACTATAGTATAATTTTCAATAGTGAAATATTGGAAATTAAATATATATTAAATACATGCGTGTGCACGAATGCGCAAGCACACTCACACACACGCACACGCGCATCTCCTTCCACCTTTCTTCCCTCCACAAGACAGTCTTGCTATGTAGCCCAGTCTGGCCTAGAACTCACAGTGATCCTCCTGCTTCAGCCTCCTAAGTGCTGGGGTTACAGGAGTATACTACCACACCCATTTTGGAACTTAATAATCTAAAAGATAAGACTATCATAGAAGTTAAAAAATTATTCACATGCTTAAAAGTATTTAAGGGTATTATTTGATAGGGAAATTTTTACAATATAATGTTAAATGAAACAAAAAATTTTATTAAAACTTTGTTTTTCTCTATATACACATAAAATATACTCTATTTCTAGGCCATATGTGCAGTATGAGAATAAGCCTCAAAATAACAAAAGATGAGGAATTTCTAGGAGATATGATTCCTATTTGCCTTTCCACATTTTCTGTATGAAATGTATAAAATGTGCGGCTTCAAATGGGATAGTGTGCAATACAAGGACTAAGATGAGACCCACTCTTCACACCTGTGTGGTGATCAAGAATGCCATGCTGCTGCAGAGTGAAAGACATTCTCAAAACTATTTCATAACAGTTTCATAAATGGCCTAAAAATTTTTCTGGAATGAGGTGGGTCATGGAGAAGTAAGTCAACTAAGGAAATATTCTTGAATTATTAAGTCAAAACATGATGAGAAAAGATTATGAAGCTTACAAGGTGAAAACTGATCTCTTTTTTCTCACTTAACACTACAAATCATATTTATTTTCGTATTCATTTTGGTAAAAACAAAACCAAGGTAAAGAGGACGCTCTTAGTACTCTTAACTTCAGGTCCTATGTGCCACACATGACATAATTAAAAGATATCAGGAATATATAATTTTTAAAAATTTATTACAGTAAATGACACATTGCCATTAATCCCCTTCAACTATTTTCCCCTCTCTTCAAACACACTCATTCCATTGTTCTTGCCACTTTCTGAAGCAGTTCTGGAAGTTCTCTTTCATGAGTGACTGTAGTTGTGCTGCTGTGACTGTCTTGATGTCCTCAATCAATTCAAAACATTTATCATTCATGGTCATTTAGACTCTGGGAAGAACCAGGAGTCACAGGGTGTCTGATCTGGTGAATAAAATGATGACACACCACAATGTTTTTATGAGCTGCTTTTCTATTGGATGGCACTTGGCAGTAGCATTCACTTTTTTTTTTATCAAGTCTATTCATAAAGACACTCACAAAATGGAACTTTCAGAACTGCCTCAGACAAAAACAACAACAACAAAAAGAACTGCCTCAGAAAGATGCAAAACTGCTGGAATAAGTGTGTTCCAAGTGAGGGAACGTTCTCTGAGAGGGATGTTTCTTTTACTATAATAATATTTTTTAATTTAAACATTCAGTGTACATTTTGATCACATCATGTATTAGGGGGTAGTATGTTAAAATACCCTTTTTTTTTTTTTTTTGCAGCACCAGGGATCGAATTCACGACCTCGTGCTTGCCAGGCAGGCGCTTAGGCCACTGAGCTAAATTCCTGGCCCTAAAATATCCTTTCTTATGGCCAAGGAAATAGTTCAGTGGTAGCACCCTTGCCTAGCACACACAAAGTTCTGGGTTCAACCTCTACTACCATCAAAAAAAAAAAAAAAAGGAAGTCCTTTCTCATTTAATTTTATCAAAATGAAAAAACTATAGAATAAAAGATTACAAAGCTAATACAGAATGAAAATGTATTTTTAAAACATTAAACATAGAGATGCCTTTAAACACTTCAGAGTAAAGCACTCTGATGTTAAGAACACTGCTCACACCACAGAAATAATCAGTATATGACAAATGTATACAAATCAGTTGTTGAACAATTTACACATTGTTTGTAGCTATAACCTACAACTTAAAAAGGAACATACTATACTAAATAGGAATTCAGTAGCCAAAAAAATGGTTACCAAGGAGTTCTACACACCTAATCTATCTTCTTAGATCTAGACTTTATCCTACCTCATTGTTCTGTCCCACCATACTTCCAATCTCCCTTCATATCTTGTCTGGACTGTCCTACCTAACCTCTCTGCTTCTGCCCCAACCTCTTACAATCTATTTTCAATACTACAAGACAACCAGACTGATCCTGTTGAAATGTAGCTGAGATCAGGACACTCCAAAATTTCCAGTAGTTCCCTATCTCCCTCAAAGTAAAAGTCAAAGTCCTTAAGACCTATAAGGCCAACATGCTCTGGCCTTTAAGCTTGCTGACCTCATGCTCCTGACCCCCTTGCTCACCCTGCTCCAGTCACAATAGTCACCTTGCTCAATTCCACCTCAAAGCCCTTGTATCTGTTTTTCTCCCTGGACCTGGACTACACTACCTTCACAGAGTCACATGGTTGGCTCTCACACTGAAATGTCATTCTGCCCCTTGACACTTTATATCCCATTTCTTTGCCTCCTTTTTCCTTTTTTCTTATTATTTAATAACTAAATATTCTATTTATATAGTGTTTATATTGTTTGCCTCACTAGTATAAACTCTCCAAGTGCAGAGATTTTTATCTAATTCATTCATTAGCACATGTCTAGTGCTTGAGAATCAACAGATAGTCAACAAACATTTGCTGAATAAAAGGCATGTAATCTATATGGGTATATATACATGCAAAGTTATAAGGCACCAACATTCTCAGGAGAAGTATATACTACTGTGGTGACACTGAAACTCAAAAATAAGGCATTATGAAAAAAGACGTATCTTTGTAGTTTATGATTTAAGAAGTGTGTATCAGATTATTCCAGCTCATACTGCTTTCTTAACAGGCTTTGAAGCTCAACTTCACAATTCAGCCTTTTTTCTCTTTTGTCTGTTACTGCTATTTGTTGTTTTGTATCTTTATCTCCCTTTAATCTTTCCTATATACATATACCATCATCTTTTATTAATAATAGCTAAATAACACAAAAGACTTTCATTTTTAAAAACTTAACTCTGTGCATGGTACTGGACCAAGCATATTATATGTTACCTCATTTATACCAACGTAAAGTAGATTCTACCAACCTAAAGAAGATTCTACAATCCTCACTCAAGAAATGAATAAACTAAGGCCCAGAGGACTTTACTCACTTAGAGTCACACAACTAGTGATAGAACCAGGGCACAATTCCTGGCTATCTGATTACAGAGTTGGCATTCTTAACTACCATATATTTGAAACAGTTCTTCCCATTCATCAAGCCGATAATTTTGATATCTAATGACCTGTAAATAGGGATTGCAGTATTTGTGAAAATCATTTTGTATTTTTAGTGTATGTGCTGCCAAAGCAAGCACATCATTCTGTATTTTTAAAAACTGAGTGATCGATTTGTGTTTAAAATATTGGCTTAGCCCAGGATATAGCTCAGCAGCACAGTGCTTGCCTGGCAACCACAAAGTTGTGAGTTCCATCTCTGGTACCAAAAACAAACAAACAAACAAATAAATAAAACATTAGCTAAAAAATCACGCCTTTATAACAAGTTAACAAAAACACTACAGAGTTTACTAAACAGCCAGTTATCCCCTTTA
The DNA here is from genome assembly GCA_004365215.1 of Cuniculus paca. Taxonomy (NCBI): domain Eukaryota; kingdom Metazoa; phylum Chordata; class Mammalia; order Rodentia; family Cuniculidae; genus Cuniculus; species Cuniculus paca. Next base: position 30,974 of record RJWT010000439.1, read on the forward strand.
TGGAGACACAGCTTATATATTGAGCAGCAATACTCAAAATATTTAAAAATTGGTACAGCATGGGCATCAACCAATCAGAACAGATACTGACTATAGAAACACAATATGCCCACATCTATGTGCCTGTTAAGGACTTAAGACCAGCACCATCAAAGATGAATCATGCACTATTCAAACTTCTGTGATTTTTCCCCACGATTCCCAGGAAAGCCAGAGTAAAAGTTTTTAAAGAACAAATGTCTAAAGGTAATTCTCCTTTCAGACCCTAGGACTAGACTGTGGAGACACATCAGGGCCTAATTATAGTAATTAGAGGAAGCAAGCTAATTAAAAGCTTTTGACACCTGAAGCAGGGGTAGCAGGCCAAAGCAGCAAGCTTTCACAACAAGCTCTGAAGCCCAGAAGCCTTGAAGCTGCCGGAGCAAGGCTGGAGCAGGCAGAAGCGGTGAGCCACCAGGAAACTGTGGACAGGTAACACCCAGGGCGTAAGTTAAAGGTTTTCCTGAAAGCAAAAAGGAAAACCCAGCGTTAAGTTAAGCAGTAACTGACAACTGAGTTGTAGAGAGAAGGTTCTTAACTCATAGAGCTGCTGAATTTCAGTTATATCTTGCTCCTTACTGTTTCCCATGATTTATGCATTTCTTGTAGGAGTTCCATAAATTATGCTTTTATTTTAATGGTTTAAGAAAAAAGCATAATTGATAGAAATGTTCCTATCAGATACCCACGGCAACGATAAGTCTATCCAACGGGCCTATATACCTATTTACAAATTCCTGGTAGAAAACAAAATACCTTGGAGGAAATCATTATCTGTTTAGGGGTTTTGCATTTCTAAACCTATTAGCTGACAAACACCAGAGGGTATGTAGGTCCAGCAGAGCTATTTTCATCAGGAATGAATAAACAATAAAGTTTATAATTTAGTCAACACTACTGTTATACACAAAACTGTCTTAAAGTAACAGAGTAAATTATCAGCAATCTTTTATTTTACATAACTTAATCAACATATTATAGAGCAAGAACACAGCAAAAAGGGAAAAAGATACCTTCTCACACTAAACCTCAAATATCAGTAATCATTTATTAAATACTGACTTGATTCCAGAAGTCTAAATAGCACTAGTCTCTTTCAGCCAGGACTTTTTCCTAATCAGCTGACTGCTGGACTCCTGCCGCTACCAATTCCCCAGCTCCACACCCCATATTTATTTTGGTGTTTTTTGGTGGTAATGAGGATTGCACTCAGGGTCTCACATGCATTAGGAAAGCACTCTGCCCCTGAGCTACATCCCCAGCCCTCTGTACCTCATTCTGCAGTTCTCCCACTCATCAAGAATGTGGAGCAAATGTGGCTGAGCTTAACTATTTGCCTCATTTATCCTAAAGAGTAATTCTCCAATGTCCTGTCCTTTCTTCACTCCCTTCTATGATACATGCATACATATTCTTTGCATATTTTTTATTGTTACTCTACTTCCTTTTTTCCAAGGTCAATCTCAGCTGAGCTCTCAAATCTACCTGTACCATTGTTATTCTCAACAAACCTACACCAATCTAAAATGCCCTAGGACACCCTGAAATCACACTTGTCCTCACTCTTCACCCCACAACTAATAACCAGGTGGCCATTTCACAGCTAATAGATCCTTCGCATCCCCTCAGTCATCTTTCAATGTTTCTGTATTTCCACTTATCCATACCTTTTTTCCTTTTAAAGTACAAAACCACTTTCTCTACCACTTTCAAGGCTAATATCATCTGAGATCTTCCTAAACCAGTGATGGTGAACCTTTTAGAGCTTTCAATGATAACAAACAGCCTGTTTCAGTGCATGTACCATAAGTTCACCACCCCTGTTGTAGACCCTTACCTTCTTGTCCTTGTTCCATCAGAGATTTCTTTTCTAACTCTAATTCCCTTTTCTCCTGGTTCCTGAATATCAATTGAAAAACTTCCAAGATCCTCTTTCATCCAACAATAACAAAAACTATTACCACTCTACCTTCCCCTGAAGAAATGGCATCTCATTCCTTTTTCATAAGGTAAAGCATTTATTTTTCTTTTGCAGTACTGGGGTTTGAACCCAGGGGTTATCTACCATTGAGTTACATCTCTAGCCCTGTTGTTTTTGAGACAAGGTCTCACTAAGTTGCCCAAACTTGCAATTCTCCTGCCTCAGGCTCCTGGGTAGCAGGTGTGCACCACTGCATCTGGCTCATAAAGCAATTTTTGAAGAGTGGTGGATACTTGCTGCTTCCACTTGCTCATCATTTTTTTAATCTCTTTCGATTACCTCTTTCGATCTAGTTTCTAGTTCACCTCACTTGGCTGAAATTATTCTTTCAAATATCAATAATGGCCCTCTAATGTCCAAATAAAAGATAGTATTCTTATCTGCTTCAACCACTCTTAATTACTAGACACTGTTGACAGTCAAAATACTTCCTTAGTTTTTCTGTAGCCTGTTAAATACTGTTCTCCAAGGATCCCTGTTCCACTTTTTTTACATTGCTTCTCTGTACTGACTTGTTCTATTCCAAAAGCCTCAGTTAGTACCTATAAGCTGCTGGCTCCTAAATCCTTATATATAATCCTATATTTCTTGTTACGTATCAGTAATCTAAAATATTCAGCAAATGTCTTTAATTTAGCAAGACAAAAACCTATATACTGAACTCATTTATTCAAGTTACAAATCTCTATCATTTATGACTTCTCCCTTTCACTCACCCAAGACATACATTGAGGTAAGAGAGGAAGAATTTCAAGAAACACTTTAGGATATAAAAGTTGGTAACTGATTAGATAATGGGGGCAAGAGACTTACCTGTCTGTTTTCTTCTCTATCCACTCTTTCCTCAACACTATCACCAATTTTATTTTTGTAAGAGTTCTAATTACATCCCTTCTCTGCTTATTAACATCTGATAGGAGGCCAGCACCCACAACACAGTTCCTTAGCATAGCGCACCAATTCTTTCACTGCTTTGCCCAAGGGACCTTTCAATCCTTGTCTTTCACCAACAAAAACCTTATTTGAAATCACAAGATCTCCCTCTGCTCCCTGAACAAAAAGAAATGCACTTAATAAGAAAGGGAAAAAAAACTCTTAATTCAACTAAAATATACCATAGAAAATTTATAAAATTAAAGAATAAAGAAAAATAGTCACAGACAACACTATTTCAGTGTGGAAGATTAATCTGAAAACAAAAACCTTTTCTATGTCCTTTTAACTAACAAATCTTCTGCTGGAAATTTACTGGCATAAAATCACTTGAAATGCAGTAAACACTGTAAATAAAAACACTCCGGAGAGTATTAATGATACATATACAAGACAGCGACCTAATATCTTGTTCATTTTACAAACATATTGAACAGCTACTATGTACTAGACATTGTTGTAAGTGCACAGAAATTGCAGTATGTTGAAAGAGAAAAAAATTCTTGCATTCATAGATCATATATTCTTATTTAATAATAAGGAAATGGTTAAATAAATTATGGAGCACCCACATAATGAACTTTTATAGGGCTACAAGAAATCACGTTTACAAAGAAATATTTCAGTACTCGGGGGAAAAAGACAAAATATCCTGTAGGAAAACATTACATATGTTTACAAATCTATCTTAACTTGATTACCTATAAACAGAAAAAAAATGGAGGGAAAATGTCCCAAAATTATCAAAATGGATACAAATGCTATGTATCTATTTTGCTGACTAGTTTGTGACCCTAATCAAGACCATGGAACATGACTGGATACAATAGATGACTGTTAAGTATTATTTTCATTACCCAAAAGATATCATGAAAGAAAAAGAACTTTATTTTCTAATCTTTTTCACCTCTAATAAGAAAAAGCACTGTGCTAAGTACTAAATATAAAATTACTAAGAGATATTTACTTCTAGAGTTATGTACTCGCCTAGAGCTTACAGTCTACTAGTGAAGACAAACATTAAATACATAAATAAGGAATTTAATAGTTACAAGTGTACTAGGAAAATGTTGTTTAGGTATTCTCATCTTCCCTAATAGAAAAATAAATATCTTAAGCCCCACTTTTATAAATCCACTCAACTTGGATTTCATTCTTTTCCTATTCAGTTTTCTCAATGATTCACTGACTTCTTCCTGTCATCAATTCTTTCACTGATTTCCAAATATGAAGTCATTTTAAAGCAGCAGATGATGACAAATACATTTTGTCAACAGGGAGGTACTCTCATCTCCCTGAAAACACAGTCTATTACACTGGTCTTCAATATAATACATTAGTCACTTCAGAGCACCTGAAGAAATTGTATCAAGAGAGATGAACAGTTGAGCAAAGTCACTCTGCTCTACTTCCCTTTTCTTTACCATTTATGCTGCCACCATTTTCTGCTTAGAGTTAAAGGAAGTGAAAAAACTGTCTAGAAATCAAGAAAGACTCCACTCTTTAAGATTCAAGAAGTGAGTGCTGAAAAAGGAAGGCGAGGAAGTCCTTTGCACTTCTGTCCATGATAAATTCATACAGATTAGGAATAAATATTTGTCTTCTCTAGCAATTGGTCTAAAAGTCCACATTTCAACATCGCTCTGCTCCACTACCAAGTGAGTGTGTAAAGCTGGCTGAAACTTCAATTCTGCCATTTGGAAACATACACTTTGAGTTTACTTTAAGATCCAAAGTTAGGAACCAAGGTTTTCATTTGGAAAAAGTAACTTTAAGTCTCTAATGTGGTCCCAAATTTAAGTCTTGATCCCTTTTATCAGAGAATCCTGATAACTCTGAACTTGATCTGGCTCCAAGGTACTATAATAAAACCCAGCAACAAAAGGAATAGACTTATTTGATCCTTGCCTCCTCTCACATAGCTCAACTAGAACATCCTGTAGTCTAAAGTATCAAAAATACCCAGGACTTAGGGTACAAAGTCTGAAGACATTCTTGATATGTGCTCAAAACCAGCACTTGGGGGGTTCTGAAAGGATGGAAACAAAGAGTAGGAGGACCTTCAGCTGTGAAGGCCAGCCAAGGAATATTCAATAATAAGAGCCAGAAACACTGACTTTTGCTGACTTTTTTAAAGTTAGAATTTACAGATGGTTTTGAGATGGCAAATTGGGAACATTCATTTACTTTCCTCTCTCTCTCTGTCTCATGAAGTGACAGAAAATAAAGGTTGTTTAAGGGAACAAATCATAATGGCAATGGAAAAATATGTAACATCAGCTAGTGAGATACAGTATTGTAAAGAATTCTTAAAATCCAGGATGAATAAAATACGATTAGGAAAGAGAAGAATGGAGAAACCACAGCACAAATTACACTGCAAAATACAACTAATGCACAGGTAAGTGCAGATACCTAGAATTAAAGCTTGAAAACAATAAACTCAATAAGTAAAGAGCTGCGTGTAGAGACTCCAAATTTTATCGCTTTTGGAAGATATAATTGTACCCCCAAAAACATAAAATGAAAAGGAAGCTATCAAAAGCAAAGTAATACACCATAAATTATTGTACACTAGAGTTACCCATGTGTTAGAGAGCACTAGAACTAATGCCTATCAAACTGTCTTTTAGTACCCATTGTTTAATCTAACCTCTCTTGATTACCTCTCCCTCCCAGTCTCCAGTGATCACTATTCTACTCTACTGAGATCCAAAAAGTTTTTAGCTTCTACAAATGAAAGAGAACAAGTGATACATATTTCATATAACATGATGACTTTCAGTTCCACCCATGTAGCCATAATGAAAGGATTTCATTTTTTGTGGTTTATTACTATTCTAGAGGGTCTGAGAGAGAGGAAGGGGAGGGAGGGAAAGAAAAAAAGAGGCAGAAGACCCTTTTCTATTCATTCATTCATCAATTTTCACTTCAGTTAATTCCATATCTTGAATATTGTGAAAACTGCTGCAATAACCATCAGAGTACAGGTTATCTCTTTCATATACTAATGTCATTTTTTTTAGATGTATATCCAAGAGTAGGATAGCTGGATCATGTGGTATTCTATTTTTAGTTCTTTAAAGAACCTTTATACTGTTTTCCCATGATGGTTGTACTAATTTGCATGCCCTCCAACAGCACATAAGGGTTCTCCTTTCTTTACAGCCTTATGAGCACTTGTAATTTTTTATCATTTTGAAAATACCTGGAGGTAAGATGGTATCTCATTGTGTTTTTTTTTCTTTTGTATTCCCTTGATGATCAACAATACTACATAGTTCTTCATTATATTTACCACTGAGAAGACTTTTTTTAACACCTTTGAATGGCTGGGTAGTACTGTAAAAAATCATTCGTACATGTATGGATTTATTTCTGGATTTTTAGTTCTATTTCACTAACCTATAAGTGATCCTTCTACCAGTACCACACAACCTTGATTACTGTTGTTTTGTAGTAAGCTTTCAAATGAGCAAGTGTGAGTCTTCAAATTTTGTTCTTTTTTAAGATTGTTTTGACTACTCTAAGTCTCTCAAATGTCCACATAAATTTTAGAATTCAGCTTACCAATTTCTACTAAAAAGGTATCTTCAATTTTGACAGGGATTGTACTGAATAGGTCAATCTGAGGGATAGTGCCATGTTAATACTATGTCTTTTAATCCATTGACATACAATGTTCTTCCATTTGTCTAGGTCTTCTTTTAATTTCTTTCAAAAATATCTTGAGAGTTTTTTCCTTCACTTACAAATATTTCAGCTGGAGACAGAATTTTGATAGGTTTTCTTCTTTCAACTTTTTTGGAGGGGAGTTTTTTATATGCTGGGAGTTGAACCCAAATTCTCATGTACATGGTAAGCTCATGTTCTACCACTGAGCTACACACCCAGCCCACTGGCAGCAGTTTTAAGATGCCATTTTCCATTATCTTCAACTTCCATCATCTCTGTTCAGAAGTAAACTTTCTTCCTATTGCTTTAGGCAAGTTACATATTTTTCCCTTTGGCTATTATTAAAATTTTGAGTTTTCAGAAGTTTTGCTATTGCCTGAATGTAATTTTCACGTTTATCCTGTCACAGAGTCATAGACCCTCATAAATCTACATATGAATTTGTCTTTAATTGTCTTTGAAAATTTCCCAGCCATTAGCACTCCAAATACTGTTTCTGTCACATTCTCCTTTCAACTCCCTTCTGGAACTATAAATATTTCCATGTTAATTTTTCATTGTGTCTAATGTTAATGAATTTATTTAATTTTTCCATCCATCCAGCTTTAGCCTAGATATTTTCTATTCACCTATTTTCCAGGCAACTAATCCTCTTTAGTTTACTATAGCTAAGAAAGCTGTCAAATTTTAATTTAAATCACTGTAATTTTCATTTCTAGGGTTGTAAAATCACCTTAATCCAATATGGAATTAATCCGATTAGACCTGAGTTTTAGGCTTGTGAGAACTGGCCCATTTCCACTTGTCGTTACCCATAAAGAACAAAAATAGCCCTGCAAGGATCCCAAACGAGTACCTCAACTATTTAACAAAGCCTTCCTCTTTACTGAATCCTGAATTCCAATTTCTGTTTTTCCTACCTCTAAACCCTTCTGAACATTCTCTTTAGTTTCTCTGCCGCTGCCTAGGTAACGACAGATGCCTCCAAGAAGAAGGGAAAGCTGACCACTGGGGTTCAGCTCTCAGCAGACTTAATTCTGCAACTCTTAACTCTTTGAGTCTTCAGTGATTTCATAGCTCTTATGAATATCTTTGAACAGATGAATTCATATTTTAATCAAGCTTTTCTAGCTGTTTTCAACAGAAGATCTAATGAGATAGATACAAGCAAGCATGTCAGAAGTTCCATGAAAATTATTCAGTGAGTTAGATTTCAGAAAATCCAGGTTCCAACGCTGACCTTGGATATCGTTGCTGCTGATGGTGCTGAGTAGTACTCTAACCAGACCCTATCTGCACCCTTGCAGATAACCAACCTGTTCAGCCTCTGTGACATCAACATGAGCTATGTGAATGTGCTAAGACTTTGGTAGACAGACTCAAAAGAGTCTCAGAGAGGTAACCACCTAAAACACAAATTGATATCTTCAGTACCAAGGCCAAAATGTCTTAACAGGATATCATCAATGAAGTTTCTGTGGATCTTTCTGGGCATTTTGGGAACATGAAAATCATAACTGAATGGATTTGCATTTACCAATGGGAATACTAACATAAAGATATCTGTTGAAAACCTGCTTACCTATAGTATAGTGTGAAGATAGCTGTATGAGGGCTTTCCCTCTGGAACCTAAAATTTCTGGACAAAGAAAGGTCTGTGATTTGGTGGCCTCAATGATTTCCGTTTGACTGTGGACCCTATTCTAACCCCCCATGCTACAGTTTGGACATGGTTTGAATGTGTCCACCAAGTGTCCATGTACTGGATCACTGATTTCCACTACAGTGATCTTAAATAGTAGGGAAACCTTTATAACATAGGGCCTAGTGAGAGGTAGTTAGGTGATTAGAGGCACCACCCTTGGAAGAGATTAATGCTGGCCTCCTAGAGTTTGTTAGTTCTCTCAACAGTGGGGCTGACCATAAAACAAATTTTCAAATTATTGAAAAATTAGTACGTTATCTGATCATAAAAAAAGATCAAAAACAAAAACAGACCAAACTTTTAAAAAAAGGAAATTATAAATGTAATAACTCATGAATCAGAAAATTGAAGTGTTTTTGTTTGTTTTGAAGTACTGGACATCAAACCCAGGATCTTGTACATGATAGGCAAGTGCTTTATCAGTGCCTTACAACCCCAGCCTTTTAAATTTTATTTTGAGACAAGGAAAGGCTGGATTCATTGCCCACACTGGCCTCAAACTTGTAACCCCTTGACTCTCAGCCTCTCAAATAGCTAGAATTACAAACATTTGTCACTTGCTCCAGCTGTGGAAATTAAAAAGTATTGTGATTCAATGATAATAAAAACACCACAGAGCAAAATCTTTGGGATGTTTTAAACACTGCTCAAAGGGACACTTACATGCTTACAATTAAATGGAAATGAATCCAAGATCTAAGTCCTTACCTTGAACAGCTAAAAAACATAAGCAAATTAAATCCAAAGAAAGATACAAACAGAAATTGAAGAACGAAAAGTGAAAAAGTTTAGAAAGACAAAAATACATAAACTAAAAGCAGCTTTGTTTGATAACACTGAAAAACTTCCAACTTGATATCTAATAAGGAAAATAAAACACACACTGTGAACAACAGCAACAACACCTCTTCAAATTCTAGATATCAAAAGATGTATAAAAGCGTTTTAGGAACAGCTTTATGACTTATAAACTCATGAAAAACAAAATCTGAATAGCTCTATAACCATCAAAAGACCAAATTATGAGGATTAAATTTGCCACCAAGAAATACTGAAGTCCAGATAGTTTCACTGCTAAATTTTAATAAACATTTAAGAGAAAAAAATAGCAAACACTCCTTAATTTATTACTTAAGTACATCACAGCCCTAATATCACAACCTGACCAACATCTGATATAAAAAAATTATAGGCCAACATTCTCATAAATAATATAAATAATAGTAATAAACTGAATGGAACCAAAACTTGGAAGGATGGTGAATCACAATCAAATGGAGTTTTGTCCCAGAAATTGATTTAATATTTGAAAAAATCAATATAGCACCACCAAAAGCACAATCTATGAAACAAGTAATTAATAAGTTCACCCAAATTTAAAACCTTAAAAAAAAAAAAGGAAAAAATGAAAGGCAAATCAAAAAACCTCTACTCTGTGAAGGTCATTCTTAAGAAAATGAGAAACCAAGAACTATCTGATAAAGTACTGCTATGTAAGATGTACAAAGAACTACTAAAACTCAACGAGAAAACTAAAACGCTGGTTTTAAAATGGGGGAAAAAAATCTAGACAGACTTCTCACCAAAGATACACAGATAGCAAATACGTATATAAAACAGCAACAACACCTCTTCAAGTCACAATCTCTATATCACAATTAGGGAACTGCAAATTAAAATAACAAGGTATCTCTACACACCTACTTGAATAGCCAAAATCCAAAACACTGACAAGACCAAATGCAAATAAGAATGTGAAACTACAGAATTCTCATGTTACTGGCAGAAATGCAAAACGATACAGCCACTTCAGCATTTTCTTATAAAACTTAAATATACAATCTAGCAATCATGCTCCTTGTATTTATTCAAATAAACTGAAAACACGTCTACACAGAAACCTGCACACGGATGCTGACAGAAACCTGATTTATAACTGTCAAAATCTGAGAAACAAGATACACTTCAATAAACAATGTACATCTAGACAATGGAGTATCATTCTCTAAAAAGAAATAAGCTATCACATAAAGGTATGGGGGAATCTTAAATGTATATGACTAATTGAAAGAAGCCAATCTCAAAAGTGCTGTGCCTTACGATTACAACAATTGGACATCCTGAAAAATGGAAAATTATAGAAACAGTAAAAAGATCAGTGGTGGTTGGGGGTGACAAGGAGGGAAGAATGAACAGGAGGAGCACAGAGGATTTTTAGGGCACCAAAATTCTAAGGTATCACACTACAACAGCAGATGTCTATCACTCAACATTTGTCAAAACCCAAAGAATCAAAAGGAGTAACGAAGTAAACTATATACTTTGGATAGTAATGGAATGTTAATGTAGTTTCACAGATGATAAGAAATATACCACTCTGGCACAGGTTATTGAAGAGGGGGTCAGGGAGATAGGGAACATGAGCAAATGGAGGGTACATGGGAAATCTATACCTTCTGTTCAATTTTGCTGTAAGCCTAAAACTGTCCTAAAATACAAAATCATCTTTAAAAACCAAAGTAATTCATTATGTTAAGTAAGAAAGAAAATCTATATATGATTATTTTAGTAGATGCAGAAAAACCATGACAAAATTAAGCATTAATAATTAAAATTTAAAATTCTCAACAAACTAATAATAGAACACAATTTCTTCATTCAGATAAAGGGCATCTACCAAAATATTTGTAACTAGGGTCATGCTTAACAGTGAAATTCTGAATCTCTATAAATTCAGGAGTAAGGTAAGCATAGTCACCCCTTTAACTTTTATTCAACATTATATTAGAGAACAAGCTAGATTAACAGTAAGAAAAGAAGAAAGGTATGAAGTCAGGAAGGTGAAACTGTAGCTTTTCTCAAATAATATAAATGTTTACAGAAAAAGTATGTGTTACAGTTTGTATATAGATGGCCCCCCCAAGCCTCATGTAGTCACGGAAGTGGCTGAATCTAGCGTTTGTGATTGACTCCTTGTCTAGTGCTAGGATTGGCGGTGTGAGTTCTGTACCCGCCCAGGGGTGGAGCCGACATACAATGTAAGGTTGGAATGGGGGCGTGTTTTGCTCTTTGGCTCAGTTTGCTCTTGCTGCTTGCAACCACCATGAACGGCTGCCCCCTTTTGCTCTGGCTGTTGCCTTGAAGTGTTGCACCAGTGCCATGCCACCCTGCCTTGGAGTCAGCTGATTATGGAGTGAAATCCCCAGGAACTGTAAGCTAAATAAACCTTTCCTTGCTTCACTTTGGGCGTCAGGTGTTTGTCTCAGCAACCAAGAAAAAGTAACCAAAACAGTATGCAACAACCAAAACTATTTCAAAACAATTAAAAATAATAAACTTACAAGGTCCTCAGAAAATAAATTCAGATACAAAAATAAATTATATCTACATATTGGCAATAGTTTTATTTGAATATAAAAATGTTGCAAAAAAAGTTTCATGTCATTTACCACCATGTCAAAAAGTTACATACTTAGAAATAAATTTAATAAAATATGACTAAAACCTACACACTGGAACTAAAAGACATCCTTGAGTAAAATTAAAGAGAGTTTTTAAGTAAAAAGGAAAATGAGTGAAGCATATGAATGTAAAACAGCACGTGAATGTGATGAGCAAGAGGAAATACATAGATAAATATAAATGAACAGGTACAATATAATTATATCTTTGGGGGCTTCAAACATGTAGAATTGAAAACACGTAACAATAATGACCCTAACAAATGTAGAAACTGAGAAGGGAATCAAAAGATGGCGGAACAGTAAGCAGTAGAGTAAACAGTCTCTCTGAGAGAAATAGTTCAGATGCTGGGATATAACATCATGGAGAGGACAAAAAGGAAGGAACTGGGTCCCCTAAACCAAAGAAGAATCTAAAATATGACTTGAAGCCCACAAAGAGAATAAAAAGAATTTAAACGAAGAAGAGGGTGGTGGCTGGCAGCGCCTCAGCCTGGAGCCCCATTCACCCTGCCAAAAGACCTGCTGAGCACGGAGACCCACGGTCCCACGGTCGCGGTTGCGGTCAAGGTCGCAGCTGCGGTCGACCCCAGAGGTCTCTGGAAAGGCGCGGGAGTGAAGGAGAGCTGCAGGCGTGGAGATCTGTGCTGGCAGTGGGTGAGTGTTCGGAATTCCACCCCACCCCCACCCCAGGGGAGAGAGTGGTCGGCCGGGCTCCATCTTGGAGTCAGGCAGGTTGCGCCTGCCTGGGGCTAAGACTGCTAACTACTGGCATCAGCGCCAGGTTGTGGGCGGACCCGTGGAAGTTGCCTGAAGGAAGCCAGAAAAAAAAAACCAGTCATTTGGGAGCTCCAGGTTGTGGGCAGACCTGCGGAAGCTGATTGGTTGGAGATCGGCTCCCATGCGCGTTTCAGACAATATCGCTAAACAGCTTAGATTCCCAGGGCCTGACAAGGTCTGCTCCTGTGCAAACCCCGGGTGGCTTGGTCCCCAGTTCAGTGCAGAGACACAGGCACCCAACATCAGATATAGGTAGCCAGCACTGGCTAGAAAAGACAAACAGCCTAGCTTCGGAGAAGTTGTGGCCAGTGCTGGGGTGCCTGGGACCACACTACTCAGGGGTAGAAGAAATCAAGAATATGCCAAGAGGAAGAGGGAGAGGGCAATCTCTGGCATCCAACCCACGTGGTGCAATTCCACAAAAGGAAAACATGGAGATCGAGAATTGCACACCTCAAATGTCTGAAGTGCTCTCAATTGAAGTGAAGAAACAACTTCAGGAAGCTATAAGAGAAATTAGAACAGAAATTCTATCCCAGGTAAAACAAGAAATGAAAACCATAATAAAAGAAATACTAAGCATCTCTAAAGAAGACACAGATAAAAAAATAGAGGAGCATAAGAAAATGAGGGAAACCATGAATGAACAGCATAAGAGAGAC
>RJWT010000439.1:44309-68378 GCA_004365215.1 Cuniculus paca
ATGCATGAAACAGATTCAAAGAGATATCCAGAATATTAAACATTCATTCGAAAGCTGGCAAGTTGACATGAGGGAAACTAAAGAAAGACTTTCAAAGCTTGAAGACAGGGTTGCAGCCTATGATTGTGAAAGGAAAGATCTCTTAAAAATAACAAGGTCTCAGGAAGTAACAATTCAACAGCTGGTGGACAACTCAAAGGTGCATAATTTAAGAATTAAAAATGTGAGTGAAGAAGCAGGTGTCAAGACAAAGGACATCAGGACCTTATTTACAGATATAATTCACGAAAACTTCCCAAGCATAAGAAAAGAATATGACATTCAAATAAGTGAGGCATATAGAACTCCAGCTAGCTATAACCAAAACAAATCTACACCCAGACATATAATAATCAAGATCCCTGAAATTCAACTCAAGAACAGAATATTAAAAGCTGTTAGAGAAGAGAAACAGATCACCTATAAAGGAAAACCCGTCAGAATCACAGCAGACTTCTCAACACAAACCATCAAGTCAAGAAGAGGCTGGAGTGAAGTAATACAAGTCCTGAAAGAAAACAACTTCCAACCCAGACTGATGTACCCTGCAAAACTTTCCTTCAAAATTCATGGAGAAACAAGATACTTCCATGACAAAGAACAACTCAAGGAATTCATGACCACCAAACCAACCCTACAAAGATTACCAAAGGACATTTTACAGAGAGAAAAAAAGACCACGGTCTCAGGAACAATGTCAGAGGGGGACCATCAAGTGGGGCCAGTCGATTGAATAGAGAGGAAAAATAGGGAGCCAATGGCAGGAAAATAGCATGGCAGAGACAATATAGTGCAAGAGGGCCTCAAGGCACTAATAGAAAGAAAAAGAGGCATAGTGGATCAGGAGACAGGATCCATTAATATGCTCTATGCAAGAAACATTTAGCTAGAAAGAAAATTCATAGTCTGAAAGTCAAAGGAGAGAGAACAATGCCCTATATGACAGGGAGCCAGAAGGGGAAAAAAAAATAATAGGGGTAACCTGCCCATTAATTGCAGAATGGATAAGAAAGACATGGGATTCCATGGGTTGGAAACCTACTCAGCTATAAAGGAAGATAACCTCAAGGCTCTTGTGGGTAGATAGAGGCAACTAGTAATAGTACTCATGGATGTAATGGGCCAGAGTCACAAGGGTGAATTTTGTGTTGTCTCCATAGCATAACAAACTAAAGGTGTTAGTGGGATCCAAAATGCACAATACATATTGAGAAAGTCAAAGGGGAAGAATTATCTAAAAAGGGAAGGAAATGACCACTATTAATCTATTATCATGATTTGAAATTCAGATTGTATTCATAGTTCTGATTAGTTTCATTTTATTCTGATTTGTTTGATTTTATTATACTTGATGGCATAGACAGCTATTTTAAAGATAACAAAATATATAATTGCAGCCATCGAGGATGTCTACTTATCTTGTTTAGAAACCCTGTATGGCTTTCATTGCTGGTTTTGATTGATTTTACTCTATTCTGTGTGTTTGATTGTAATATGTCCGAAGGTGTAGGCAACTATTCTGAAGACAACAAATATTATGGTAGCCAATGCTGTTTCGCTAATATCTTGAAATTCTATATTGCTTACATTGTTCTGCTTTGTTTTGTTTTATTATGTTTCGATTTGTTTCTACTGCTTTAGTTTGTTGTTTTGTTTGATTTTACTTATCCCTGATGGTATGGGCAGGTATACTGCAGATAACAAGAGCCATTATGGTAGCCTTATCGATTGCTTTGGTTTTTTTTGTTTGTTTGTTTTTTTCTTTTTTACCCTGTTTCAAAGTCATGTTCCATTTTCATTGCTTTGTTTTGATTGACTTTACTCTGTTTTGTTTTGTTTGGTTGTATTCTTTTCAAAATAAAAAAAAATGTAGAAACTGAATAAATGGGAATTGGCAACATACAAATTTACCAAGAATACATGTAGCAATCAATCTCTAGGGACTGAAGCAAAAACAAAGTAAAACTAAGAAATCTGTGGGCAGTATGGATGTTAAAATATTCTGTTACTCCAAGAAAATGCAGAAATGAGAGAAAAATAATATAGAATGGGCAAGATAAATGTCAACTGACTAAATATATGCCAATTAAAAGATAACAGATTTTCAAAATTGATTGAAAATCAAAACCTAACTATATTGTACTTAACAGCAGACATACCATAAGATTATCAAAAGCTTAAACTAATAAGATATTTAATGCAAATATTAATAAAAAGTGAGAATAGCTCTACTAAATGTCAAAGAAAATTTAGGTCAAAGTATTACATAGAGTGCATTCCATGATTCGAAAACTTAATCACTAGGAATATATAATACATCAACTCTATATTTTTTATCAGCAAAATTGAAAGAAATAAAAAGAAACAAACCTCTCAGAAAATGACAAGTCAAGAAAACATAAAGAAAGTGGAAAAAGTAAAGAAGATTAATGAGCTTGGCCTAATTGATATTTACAGTGCACAATTTCAAAGGACTGCAATCACCCAGTGTGCGTCCTCTAACCACTTTGATATATTGTAAGTCGACAGAAATTTAACTAGGAAATCCTCCAAACATTTACAGTCTCATCTACAGGGGGCTGAAGCAGGAAGACTGCAAGTTTGAGGGCAGCTCATGCAACTCAGCAAGAGCCTATCTTAAACTAAACTATAAACTAAACTAAACTAAACTAAACCTAAAACTAAACTAAACTAAAACTAAAACTAAAACTAAACTAAAACTAAACTAAAGGAACCAAGGATACTCTCATACCAGAAAGTATGAGGAAACTTCTAATCTCATAGTCCCAAAAGAAACCACATTGAAAATCTAAAGCCAGATTAGAAATCACACAACACATTGAACAAAACAGTAATGAAAATATGATTTATCATAATGTGTTAGCTGTAACCAAAACTCCTTAAAGGAAATGTAAAGCTTAGAGCTTTAAATAAACATTTTTTTTTGGTGGTACTAGGAATTGAACCAGGACCTCTGAACGGATCAGCATCCCTCTATCTACTATCTATCTATCTATCTATCTATCTATCTATCTATCTATCTATCTATGTATCTATCTGTATTTTGATACAGGATCTTGTGAAATTGCCCAAGCTGGGTTACAACTTGCAATCTTCCTGCCTCAGCCTCCCAGAATTCTGGGACTGTAGGCCTGTACTACTATTCCTGGCTTTCAAGTCATTCCTTAAAGGAAAGCCTATAAATCAATGTTTAAGTATTTATTTGAATAAATTAAAAAATAACAAGTTAAAACCCAAGAGAAAAGAACATTTCAAAGCAGAAATTAATAATACCCCCAAAAAATCTATAAGAGCAAAACCCAAAAGGCTGAAAATTAATTTACTGAAATAAAAATAAAGTTGATAAACCTCAAGCAAGACAAATCAAAAAATTAGACATCAGTGAATTGTCACTTGAATCAACAAATAATATAGTAGTAAGTCTTAAAACTTAGATGATATGGACAAACCTAACATAACTAATACATAAATAGAAAGTCAAAGAGATCTTATTTCCATTAAAAAAAAAACATATTATTTAGTACTTTCTCACCAGAACCTCCAGGCTAAGAAAGCTTTACCAGTGAAATCTTATCAGTATGTAAGGAATATTAACCATCTTAACAAACTTCTAAAACACAGAAAAAAGGGAACACTCCCCTTTTCTTATGAGAACAGTACAACTAAGATACCAAAACCTGTCCCACTTCTGTAGGAATGTTACAGGCCAGTTTCTCTCAAGAAATAGATACAAAGAGCCTTTAAAATAAGTAAATAGCACACCAAACCCAGTGATACATGAAAAGAATACACAATAACCACACTGTGATTATTTTAGGAATACAAAGTTAAATATTTGAAAACAAATCAGTATAATTCAACACATTAACCAAGTGTCTTAAAAGATGCAGATGAAGCAATTTATTAAAATTCAACAAAGTTCATGATTCTAAAACTGTAAGTAACATGACCATTAGGTATGAAGTCAATAAATAAAATTTAATTATTGCAATTATGCTTTCAATAATTAGAAAACAAAATTTAACAAAACATTCTAATTATACTAACATCAAGAATATCACATATCTGGGAACAAATCTTCTGAAACATGGAAATCCTCATATTGAATGAAAACTATAGAACTTTAAGAGAAACATTAAAAGTGGAAGAATATACCATCTCTAATATAGCTGCCTCAATATTAAGATTTCAATGATTTGCAAATTGATCTTTAATTTCAGTACAATCTTAATCCAAATTTCAGTGAGCAGGGTGTGTGTGTGTGTGTGTGTGTGTGTGTCTGTGTGTTTAGAAACTGAAAAACTGATTCTAAAATGTGATGGGAGAAGTCAGGGGTAGAAGGAGTCACACTTTATACACTATAAGACATCAAGATTTGTTATCAACTAGAGTAATTAAAAATAGTATGGCATAGAGACCAAAGGAACAAATGAAAGTTCTGAAAATTACTTATATTGGCATACGAAGTACACATAAAAACATGAAACATCTTAGAAAACAATCCCATACAGAGGCTTTCATTTAAAAGTTTAGGATATTTTCTGACAACCATATCAATTAAAACGACAAGTAAATACATTTGTTAAATTCTCCTGCAACTATGATATATTAAACATCTTCCAAAACAGTGAGCAAACATCCTATAAAATCTTAATCTCTTACCTCCCCAAATGCACCTCGACCAATCACCTTTAATATTTCAAAGTCTTCTCTATGTAAGCGCATTTGTTTCACTTTAGAAGTAAATGGTTTAGCTGAAACAAAAGAGCAACATCAATTACTTTCTTAATGAAATGTGATACCAGTTAGACATACAACAGATATGGAACATTATTCTTAATTCTAATTTGAATTTTTATTAAGAACTAAGCCAAAGTATTTTAAAATCTCATCAAACTGCATGAGAATAAACTGACTTAATTTCCCTAAAAACAATGTTTCCTTTATTTGTTTGTTCGTTTGTTTTTTGATTCTGGGGATGGAACTCACAACCTTGCGCTTACCAGGCAGGCGCTTACGCCACTGAGCTGATTCCCCAAACAATGTTTCCTTTATTCCTTATATATGAACATTTTTGGTGAGAAACATTTTCAAACACCAAATAAAATAGAAAATAATGCAAAGCAGCAAGTACTGGATGTATAAATGATACTAGTTTACTCTCATATTAAACATTTTATGTATTCTAACTATCAATCTAGACCATAAAGGTCCAAGAAGTTAAAAAGCAGATTTCATGGCACCAGACAGTTTCAGCAATTTCTGCCAGGTAAATTAATATTTCTTTCATGTTCATTCATTAATTTTATTTATTTATCTATTAACAGGCCTATGGAAGAGTCCACACTATACAAAGCATGATGACAATGACTGAGTTTAAATAAAAAAAGATGATTACAATACGGTACCTCCCTTCAAGAAGCTCTGTGTTAAAGACAGACCAGTGGGTATGAGCAGCCTCACAATTAACAATTTGATAAGATTTCTAACAGGTAATATAAAGTACTTCAGGACCAAGGAGAAACTAACTCCTTAGAAAGATTAATGGATGAATACTACCTTGAGGACTAAATACAATTTTGCTCTGCTGTCTGGATTTGATACTAGAGACATTCTAGGCATAGGTAACTTAAGCAAATGGAGAGAAGCAAAAAAGTGAATTTGGTGTGAAATTGCTGTGAAGGATATTATTAGGACACTAGTTAAATTTCAATATTAAAATGATAATTACACTGTGGAGATATCTAAGACAATGTTTTTATTCTTAGGAAATAGTCATTGAACTATGCGTAATTATAAGGTCATGATATTCCATTACTACAGAATTTCGAGAAAAAAACTAAAGATGGAAAAGGCCTTAAATGTCATGCAAAGAACTTGTTGCAATCCTATTACTATATTTAAAAACTGGTATTTTAAAGGCTAAGTCAATGCTGCCCATAAGAGAAGTTTGGGACTGTCTCCTTTCCTCTTGCATATTCTGAACAAAAAGAAGCTGATATAATTAAAAGGTTATTGCATGTGAGGAAAGCTCTTTTCTTCCTTTCATGAAGCCAATGTGACACCTGAACATTAGGAGAGTGAAATACACAGCAGGCCTTAAGTTTGTTTTGGTCTGAAGATATTTAATTCTAACTAATTTAGAAAACAGGTATTCCACATTCTTTAGCCCAATCTACTAGAGATTTCTGGATTTGTGTTTTAGACTATAAAGAAAGGAAAGAGATTGGATCTCTATCTAGAACTCATACACTATAGAAGAAGATGATTAAAGAGATCAAGTTTGAGTGAGGGTAAAAAATATCTCACACTGAGCCGGGCGTGGTGGCTCACACCTGTAAGCCCAGCACTCGGGAGGCAGAGACAGGCGGATCGTTGTGAGTTCGAGACCAGCCTGGGCTACAAAGTGAGCTCAAGGCCAGCCTGAACGGCATAGTGAGACCCTGTCTCAAAAACACCAGGGCTGGGGATCTAGCTCAGCGGTCTAAGCGCCTGCCCGGAAAGCGCAAGGTCGTGAGTTCAATCCCCGGTGCCGCAAAATCAAAAAAAAAAATCTTACACTGTAAAAAAGCGGTATATGAAGCAGCCAGAAGGTGAGCACTTTGAATAAAATGACCAAAGCATCATAGGTGTAATAGGTGTACACCAACTGAACTCAAAAGATCGTAAGAATGTGGCTACTGGAAAATACTTAGTGTCCTAGGAGGAAACAAATTACACTGGTTTAAGAAAAGTTTATTTTAAAAAGTGGGTAAGGATTAAAAGAACCCACAAGAAATAGTACAGTATCTGGTACTACTGTTCCTCCATTCCCCAGATTCTATATCAGCGTATCAGAAACACTACTTACTGACCCTAAACTACAGTTATTTGTATCCAGTTAGTTCTTAAAGGATAATTGTAGATATACTTTCATCTTGGTAACATCCTAGATAATCTATAAGATCAGAAATCTAGATATTTCAATCCTCTGAAACACCATTGCAAAACAGCAAAGAAACTTTTTTTAACCAGAGTAACTGAAATTTAATTTATATTATTACTTGATATACTGCATATCATCTTTACACAGGTGCACATACCCCAAAAGCATAAGCAAATGAGAACTATAAAATCATTTTTAATTAGGATTAAACAATTTGCCAGATACACAATTTTATGGGAACATGTATTAGTAACGAAAAATAATAACCCTATTTTTCCCCTAGAAACTGTTACAATAAAAATTCTTTTTTTCACTCTAGTTCTTTGACACAGTAAAACTATTTTACTTTCAGACATTCAAAAATTAGTTATTTACATTATGAATTTCTTCAGAATTTTCAGTTTATGAATCATTCACTCAATCAGCTGAAGAAATATCTTTTAATATCCCCTGAATGCCAAGCACTTTACAAGATGCTGAAGGTGGGAAGATGAATAAAACAGGTCTTGTCTTCAAGTAAACAAATGACACTTGATACTCCATTTAAAACTTCCATTGTAGTTGAATATAAATTGCTAGTTTATAACAGACAACACTGATTACATTATAAGAAATTGGAGAAATGCACATAAACTTAACAGGAGTATTTCATTACCTGCCAATCAAATGTGTTATGGTTGATACATTGTGTCAACTTGAGAAGTTTAGAAGTTTAACTAAGAGACTCAGCAGGGAGCCAGGGTTCTTACTTAGTAAATATCCTCATCCTGTACAAAGGAGGGCAAGGACATTTTGTAAGTGCTACCTACACCCATCCTGGGAAGGGGGTGTGGCCTGTGTACAATTTAAGGGTAAAGAAGAGACTTGCATTTTGCCCTCTTTTGCTCTGGCTGCTGCCTTCAAGAGTTGCCCCAGTGCCATGCCACCCTGCCTTGGATCCAGCTGATTATGGACTGAAATCTCCAGAAACTGTAAGCTAAATAAACCTTTTCTTCCCTAACTTTGGGTGTCAGGTGTTTATCTCAGCAACGAGAGAAAGTAACCAAGACAAAATGTGCCAAAAATTTAAAAATCTAAAACCATCAAACATTGACAAGAATGTGAACAGGCATTGCGATGTATAGCTGGTAAGACGATTAACTAACTATAATCTATGGAGATTTGGATTTTCATTCTCTTAACATGGAATATTACTTAAGTAGACATTAGAAGTTGAACTTTTTATATTTTGAGACAAACTTTATTTGGTGGTAATGGGGGTATTTTGTTCTAGTTGTTATTGCTGTTGAATACACACCTGAAACTCCTTTGCTATGGTTTTTATTGTCTTGGTCCCCCCTCTCCTCTTTTCCTCTTCTTCTTTTGAACCCAGGACCTTACAGATGTTAGCAAGTGGTCTACCACTAAATTATTTAATTTTATAGCTCTCATCTCTAACTTATAATTCTCCTGCCTCAGCCTCCCATATACTAGCACAAGCCTATAGTCCTAGCTACTAGGGAAGGTGAAGCAGGAAGATCATTTGCGCCCAGGAATATAACACCAGCTTAAGAAATATACACAAGTGCAATACACACATTGAAGTCTCTGAAGCAATAACATACAAGTATCTCCAACAGTAACATATAGCATCCAGATACTGGTTTCCAGTTACCATTCTTCACCAAAAAACACCAAGATTCCTGAGAGAAATAGCTAATATAAGCACGTAACAGTAATGAATGAAATAACATTATATGTTTCCAAGTTAGGCAGAAATATCATAGACAATCAGATAGGGATAGCAGCCCTTGGGGAAGTCAGTGCAGAGGATGAGAGTACATTACAACTGTGGCCAGAGGCACATCTGTTAGAGGCCATGACTCAAGAGAAAGATGAGCCAGGCCTGGTGGCACATGCCTGTAATCCCAGCACTCAGAAGACTGAGAGAGGAGGATCGTTGAGAGCTCAAGACCAGCCTGGACTACAAAATGAGCTCAAGGCCAGCAAGACTGTCTCAAAAAGACAAGGGCTGGGGATTTAGCTCAGTGGCCTAAGCGCCTGCCTGGCAAGCGCGAGGTTGTGAGTTCAATCCCTGGTGCTGCAAAAATATTAAAAAAAAAAAAAGATATTGATGGAATAACCAGGCCTACACACCTCCGCAGGGGTATGATGATGATATCACCTGGTCCAATAAAGAGACATCAGTCACCCTGGTGATTGGCCAAGATGCTCTAATCCATCCTTTCCTAAATAAGGTCTTTGTTCTTTCCATGTTCACTTGCTGCACAACCTGCTTCTCCATTAGATAAATATTACCTAAGCGGCTATACTTATAATCTTATCGGTTGATCATAGTTTTGACTCACATTGTACCCACCTTGTGATTTTGCTCTATAAAGCTTCATGAAGAGGGCTTGTTGGGCAAGCCTCTTTTGGGTACCCGCCCTTCAGGAGCTATCTCTCTCAATAAAGTTTTCCTACTCTTTTTTTTTTTTTTTTTTTTTTTTTGCAGCACCAGGGATTGATCTCACAACCTTTGGCTTGCCAGGCAGGCACTTAGGCCACTGAGCTAGATCCCCAGCCCCAGTTTTCCTACTCTTAACCTGCTTTTCCTTAAAATGTATTCCTTGATTTTGGGGAACACGAACTTGGCATATCTGACATCTGGCAGGTTGAGAGTTACATTTATTTTCCCTATATCATTTGGAGGTCCCACTGAGATAATTAGAAGGAGCTAAGAGTGCTTTTGTTTCATGGATCCTGGATTGTGACTTGTTTAGGTAATCAGAAATTGTTATCCTTGTTCATCAGTAGTTTACACCTTGACTTGTTATGTCTTGTCTCTTCTTTACACACTGCTTTTTGTTAAAATAATAAATTTAAATTGAGAACATGAGAAGATTATGATGTTTCTCTGATGGAACATTTTACTTTTGCAGACAAGATCTTGTATTCCTGTTTTATATATGCTCCATTTGCACTTACTAGTAGCTGAATTTATTGGTGCTCCTTGTTTAACCTGTTTAACTTCTTTTGATTGTTTTGGCTTATCTTAGACAACAGCACTAAGGAAAAGTAACGTTGGAGCATCCCCTTTTGAACTTTGATACTAACCAAAAATTATAAAATGCTATAAAATGGGTCTTTTAATAAAATCTAGTTTATATTTAGGAAATATATATGCCTATTAATAAATCTTGAGATTTCAACTGCCAGTTAAAAGGCAATAGGCCATTAGCAGTTCTTAAGACATGGAGAACAGGTAACCCTGGGACAGTCTGGCATGATCCCCATTCTACACTTTAGAGAGAAATGTCAAATCTGTTCTGCCTCAGTTTGCTTTCAGGTCTGATCTCCCACTGGTGAGGAGCCAATCTTAGCTCTTAAGATTTCCCACTCTCACTTTTTCAGGCTGATGGTGATGAATCATGGGCAAATTGTCTCAGTAACTCACTATGAGTGCAAGAAAAAAAGAGTTCCTTTTTCTGATCTCATTTCTGATCTTTTCTTGTCACTTTGTATTTTTCTTTTTGAAGGCACATTTCTGTTAAATATTAGACATGGAGGAACCCTAAACTGTCCCAACCTTTCTCTCCAATGCAAATATTAAGAACTTTTGAAGTGAGCCCATAGAAAATGAGCATTTGCTAATACCAAAGACAGAGAAGTTGTCTTAGATAAAGAACACATATCCCATCTCTGGGTCAGATGAGGTATCAGAATTTTCCCTTTCTGGGAGAACACACATGATAGCAATGTTCCTGCCTAAGTACTCTGGGCAACATTCTCATGAGTATGGGAAACTGCACCTGAGAGCCCCATGGAAAGAACTGAATACTAGGTGAGACCAAAAGGAGCTATTTCCTAAGCACAATATTTAAGGGATAAAAACATACTCAGTTTAAAGGAGAATCCCCAACCTCCTGGCCCTGTCTCTCTCCTTTCAGACCTAGTTCTCATCATTTACATGTGTAAAGGAAGGAAGTACTTTTGCTAATGTATAAGCTGTAGTTGCTGAATGATAGATACAGGTTTTATGAGCTACATAAGTGTGTTGCTAAAGATTGCCTAGGTGATAAGGTAGACCGCACAGCACAAATGTCTTGGGGAATTCTTTGCTCTAGGGCCCAGGGCAGGATTTTTCTGAGCCATTACTTGCCTTTGTGTATCTCTGGAGGTGGTCTCTTTTACAGGTTGGGAAGTGCTCAACCCACTAC
Organism: Cuniculus paca; assembly: GCA_004365215.1. Classification (NCBI taxonomy): domain Eukaryota; kingdom Metazoa; phylum Chordata; class Mammalia; order Rodentia; family Cuniculidae; genus Cuniculus; species Cuniculus paca. The sequence goes on from RJWT010000439.1 coordinate 55,494, forward strand.
CAATTTGTGCACTGATTTTTCTTTTTTCTTTTTCTTTTTTTTTTTTTTTTTTTTTGCAGCACCAGGGATTGAACTCATGACCTTGCGCTTGCCAGGCAGGCACTTATTTAGGCCACTGAGCTAAATCCCCAGCCCCACTGATTTTTCTTTCCCTCATTCTCTTTCAAATGATTGGAAAGCAGATGGGTGTGGTGGCACATACCTGTAACCTCAGCACTCAGGAGGCTGAGGCAAGAGGATCACAGCAAGTTCAAGGCCAGCTTGGGCTATTAAGTGAGTTCAACGCTATTCTGAACTGCATAGTGAAACCTTGTCTCAAAAAGGCAAAAAAGATGCACGGGCCACTGCCTGGACTGGGTCCTCCAGAGCCAAGCCTCTCCCCATGAGTCAGCATCAGCATGAACTTTGGGGAGGGAGAACTAGACCTGTCCACCGGAAACAGCACCATTCGCGGGCACTGCCTGGACCAGCACATCCAGAGCCAGGCCTCTCCCCATGGGCCCCCACTGGCAGGGGGACAGTTAGATCCCACCTCCTTCACGTTTCTGAGCTGACAAACAAAAGCGTCAACACCCCCACCCGAAGCAACCAGTGGATCCAGAGAAACACAGGCTCTGATGATAGTTATTAAGGTGAAACACAATTAAAAGCCTGTGGTGCTTTCGTGTTTCACTGACCTTGCAGATCTAGGGCCAGTGGTCTGATCATCTGTTCATAAGATAGTGGTACACACAGTGGTATCTAGGGGGGTCACCTTCTGAGGGTGATAGCCATTTCTGATTCCCTTTAGTCTCACTCTGAAGTCCTACATTGTTTATTGTTTTGCTAGGTTGGGTTTTATTCTCTTTTCCTTTGTTTGATGATGTTATACCTGGTGGTATGAGCAGCTATTTCAATGATAAGATACATATGGTAGCCATTTTGAAATTACTGTTGTCTTTTTTAGTCTTTTGTTGTTTCCATTGTTTTGTTTTTACTGTTCCTATTCTATTCTGTTCTGTTTGATTTTTACTATGCCCAAAAGTATCTGCAGCAATTTTGAAGACAACAAAAGGCATTATGGTAAGTATTGTTGATTTTGTAATGTTGTGAAGTCCAGTATCACTTGCTCTCATTTTTTCTGATTGGCTTAATTCTGTTTTATTTTCCTTTGTTGTATCCTCTTTAAAATAAAAAAAAAAGTGAAAAAAAAGACTGAGAAAAAAAAAAGAATTGGAAAGCAGTTGTTCAGGTTTCTTCATTGTTGATTTAATTTTCCTAGCAATGCGTTCTTCTTTAAACATGACTGTTGTGCTTTTGGAAACACATGCTGGAGTCAGGAGTATGGGTTTCCAGAGAAGGTAGAGGTGTGCACTGGTAAAGGTAACTAGTCCAAAGTGACCTATCTTCTCATCACTCTCCAGATAGCTGCTACCTGGTAAAGGTCACTTCAGGGGATGCCTTGGGGGCACACAGAAACCAAGCAGGGATTAAAAGGAACACCTATTTTTCCCCTTGCCATTTTAGGCAAACTCAAAGTCAAATTCTCTTATTCCTTTAAAAAGATATTCTTAAGGGCTAAAATTTCTTTCACCCTCATGTATTGAGAAAGAGGAATTTAACATTTTTCTGTAACTGAGCATGGCTTCCCTACCCACTAAAGGCGAAATGGAATGCACAGGAAAGTCTTGATTATCACACTAGTTTACAACTAAAATTGTACTGTAAGAGAGGGGAAAATTGGGACTGGGGTTTTAGCTCAGTTGCACAGCACCTGCCTGGCAAGAGCAAGGTCATCAGTTCAATCCCTGGTACCAAAAAAAAAAAAAAAAAAAAAGAGAGAGAGAGAGAGAGAGAGAGAAAATGGTCAGAATTACCTTATGTTCAGACTTTTTTGGCATTGAGATAATCCATACCTGTATTCAAAATACAAACCACAAGAAAACCAGACATGTCTGGCTTTTTAGGAACAATTAGATAACACTAAGCCTGAATTTCCCTTCCTTGCCCTTTGAACCCTAAAGTTTCCAAGGCAACCTTAATCAAAGCCTCATCCACTATCACTAAGCCTGAGTTTCTCCTCCCACCCCTGCCCTCCAAACTCATTGGCAAGGTTTCCAAGTCAACCTTCACTGAAGCCTCTACTGGGCTATATTCATCCCTAATTTAGGACAAGCCCCTCAAGGACAGTGTTCCTTGTGAGAGGTGGGTGAAGAATTTGGCACTACTTGTATCAATGTATCCTTTTCTCTCAGTGACCTCAAACAGATCAAACAAGATCTGGGAAAGTTTTCAGGCAATTCTAAAAAGTACACTTAGGGCCCAGTCACCCCGGAGCAGCGGAGCAGCTGCAGCACAGGACCTGATGCAAGCTGAAGGCACGCACAGCGAATTTCACCTAGCAATGCACCTTGGGACCTCATAAGCAGCCGGGTGGGGACCTACGCCAATTCCACCATCACCCCGGGACATTTGGAGCATCCATGGCTCCTGCCTGGGCTCCGCCTACCCTACCCCGAGCAGCATAGCAGCCGCAGCTCTGGACCTGGTGTGAGCTGAAGGTGCACACAGCGAATTTCACCTACCTATGCAGCTTGGGATCTTGCTAGCAGCCTGATAGGTACCTGTGTGAATTCCACCATCAACCCAGGACATTTGGAACATCCCTGGGGTCCTGCCTGGATTCCGCCCAGACAATGCCCAGCAACAGAGCAGCCACAGTGGTAGTCTTGGCTGGAGCTGAAGGGGTGCACTGTGAATTTCACCTAGCCTTGGAGCCTCTTAATCATGCAAGTTGGATTCACCTAACACAGGGGAATACAGGAAAATGACAAAACAAAAGAGCAAAATGCAATCTTACACCTCCAGTCCATCCCAAAAAAACCAAACAGACATGGGCATAGAAGAAAGTATAAGCCACACATCTGAAACTTCTGAAATGATAGCAACTGAAACTCCATGAAGCTGTAAAAGAACAGAGATTAGAAATGATTTCCCAGGTAAAACAAGAGATGATAAACGTAACGAAAGAAATGCTAAGCACATCTAAAGAAGATATACTTGGAAAAATAGAGGAACGGTGCAGAAGGAGGGAAACCTTAAATGAATAATACAAGAAACTATTAGAATGCATGAAACAGATTCAAAGAGACATCCAGGAAATCAAGAATGCCACTGAAAGCTGGTAAAACTGCCTCAATGAATGTGAAGATAGACTTTCAGACCTTGAAGATACGATTGCAGCTAGCGAGCAAGAAACAAAACATCTTTTACAAATAACAAGGAATCAGGAAATAGCAATTCAGCAGTTGCAAGATGATGCAAAGAAAAATAATATAAGACTGATAGGTGTAAATGAAAAAGAAGAAGAAAACACAAATGGTATAAAAACACTATTTAAAGAAATAAAAGCTGAAAATTTCCCAAACATGGGAAAGGAACCTAACATACAGATAAGTGAAGCATATAGAACTCCAACTAGCCATAACTAAATTAAATCAACACCCAGACATATAATGATCAGCATCCCAGAAATACAACATAAGAACAGAATATTAAAAGCTGTTAGAGAAAAGAAGCAAATGACCTATAAAGGAAAGCCCATCAGAATCACAGCAGACTTCTCAACACAAACAATGAAGTCAAGAAGAGCATGGAGTGAAGTATTTCAAGTCCTAAAGGAAAACAACTTTCAACCCAGACTGATGTACCCTGTAAAACTATCCTTCAAAATCGATGGAGAAATAAGATACTTCCATGACAAAGAGCAGCTGAAGAACTTCATGACCATCAAACCAACCCTGCAAAGAATACTGAAAGATACTCTAGGTAGACAAGAAAATACCTATGACATCAAAAAGATCAACAGAAGAAGAACACCAAGCAGGGCAAAAAAAACTAAGTAGAGGGAAAAGGTAAAGAAACCACCGCAGAAAAATAACATGACTAAAACAAGCCAGTGTACATCAGTTATAACCATTAATGTAAATAGCCTTAATTCACTGATCAAAAGAAACAGACTGGCAGAATGGATCAAGAAACAACATCCGACCATATGCTGTTTACAAGAAACCCATCTAAACTCAAAAGGAAATTCATACACTGAAAGTCAAAGGATGGAAAACAATACTCCATGCAACAGGATCCCAAAAAAAGGCAGGGGTAGCTATTCTGTTTGTGAACAATGTGAACTTCAAATGAAAAATGGTCAAAAGAGATAAAGAAGGTCACTACATGCTGGTTACGGGAAAACTCCAAGATGAAGAAATAGCAATCTTAAGTATATATATAGCACCAAATATGGGAGCACCCAACTATAGAAAACAAATATTAATAGAAATGAAAAATCAAATAAGCAATAACACAATTATAACAGGAGACCTTAACACACTCTTGACACAAAGAAACACATCAACTAGACAGAAAATCAGCAAAGAAATAACAGTACTGAATCAAACCCCTGAACAAATGGACCTGGTAGATGTCTACAGTTTTCCACAAAACAACATCAGAGTATACATTATTCTCAGCTTCACATGGTACATTCTCTATAATAGACCATATACTAGCCCACAGAACATGCTTAAGTAAATGCAAAGGAATCGAAATTGTGCCATGCATACTATCTGATCACACTGTGATCAAACTGGAAATTAATGACAAAAGAAACTGCAAAAACTCTGTAAACAGGTGGAAATTAAATAATACACTCCTGAACAATCAGTGAGTCACAGAGGAAATGAAAGAAATTGAACAATATCTACAAGCAAATGAAAATACAAATACAACTTACTGGAATCTGTGGGATGCAATGAAAACAGTCCTCAGAGAGGAATTTATTGCGGTGAATTCCCACATCCGAAAAATGGAATGAATACAAATAAACAATCTGATGTTACACCTCAAACATCTAGAAAAAGAAGAGCAAGCCCAACCCAAAGCCAAAAGAATGAAGAAAATTATAAAGATCAGAGTAGAAATTAATGCAATTGAGAAATTGCAAAAGAAAATAATACAAAAAATCAACAAATCAAAGAGCTGGTTCTTTGAAAGAATAAATAAAATTGATAAGCCCTTACCCAACTGTATTAAAAAAAGGAAAGAAAAAACTCAAATCCATGCAAAAAGGAATTAAAAGGGATGAAATCACCACAGACCCTATGGAAATACAGAAGATCATAAACACCTACTTAGAAAATCTTTACTCTCATAGGTTCGATAACACTGAAGAAATGGACAGATTTCTAGAAACATATCAATTACCAAAACTGGATCAAGAAGAGGTAAAACTACTGAATAACCCAATTTCAGTTAAAGAAATTGAAAATGGAATTAGAACCTTACCAACCAAGAAAAGTCCAGGTCTTGATGGATTCACAGCTGAATTCTACAAGAAATTCAAGGAAGACTTAATGTCAACACTTCTCAAACTCTTTAATGAAATTGAAAGGGAAGCAAGTCTCCCTAAATCATTCCTGGAAGCAAGTATTACCCTAATACCAAAACCAGAGAAAGACCCAACCAAAAAAGAGAACTACAGGCCAATCTCCCTAATGAACATCAATGCAAAAATCCTCAATAAAATACTGGCAATCAGAATGCAGCAAGTCATCAAGAAGATTATACACCATGACCAAGTGGGATTCATCCCGGGAATGCAAGGATGGTTCAACATACGCAAATCAATAAATGTAATACACTATATCAATAGAGCCAAAGATAAGAACCATACGATCATTTCAATAGATGCAGAAAAAGCTTTTGATAAAGTCCAACACTCATTCATGATAAGAACCCTACAGAAAATTGGAATAGATGGTCTTTACCCCAATCTGATAAAAGCCATCTATGACAAACCAACAGCCACTAGCACATTAAATGGTCAAAAACTGAAAGCTTTCACTCTAAAATCGGGAACAAGCCAAAGATGTCCATTATCACCACTCCTATTCAATATAGTGCTGGAAACATTAGCCAGAGCAATTAGACAACAGACAGAAATAAAAGACAGAAGGATAGGAAAGGAAGAAGTTAAATTATCACTACTCACAGATGACATGATACTCTATGTAGAAGACCCCCAAAACTCCACTGAAAGACTTCTGGATGTCATAACCAAATTCAGTAATGTAGCTGGATACAAAGTCAATACTCAGAAATCAGTCGCATTCCTGTACACAAAGAACAAACTCATTGAGAGGGAAGTAAGAGAAACCACACCCCTCACAATAACATCCCAAAAAATGAAATACTTAGGAATCAACCTAACAATGGAAGCAAAAGATCTATTCAATCAAAATTACAGTACTCTGAAAAAAGAAATCGAAGAGGATCTCAGAAAATGCAAAGACATTCCATGTTCACGGATAGGAAGAACAAACATTGTGAAAATGGCCATTCTCCCAAAATTATTGTACAGATTTAATGCAATTCCCATCCAAATACCATTAGCATACCTCACAGATCTAGAGAAATCATTCTTAAAATTCATCTGGAACCAGAAGAGACCTAGAATAGCAAAGGCAATCCTGGGCAGAAAGGGCAAGGAAGGGGGCATCACAATCTCAGACTTCAAATTGTACTACAAAGCTACTGTAATAAAATCAGCATGGCACTGGAATCAAAACAGACCTAAGGATCAATGGAATAGATTAGAAGATACAACCCCAACTACAAAAACACTCAGTCACCTTATCTTCGACAAAGGGGCCAAACATGTTCACTGGATGAAAGATAGTGTCTTTAATAAGTGGTGCTGGAAAAACTGGCTCTCCATATGCCGAAAACTAAAACTAGACCCAAGCTATCACCATACACTAAAGTCAAAATGGATCAAAGATCTAAATATTAAAACAGAAACACTAAATCTGCTGGAAAACAAAGTAGGTAGAAATGTTGAAGACATAGGAGTAGGTGGAGAATTCATGAACAAAAGTCAAACTGCACAGGAAACACTTCCCAGAATCAACAACTGGGATCTTGTCTTATTAAAAAGTGTTTGCATGTCAAAAGAAATCTCCAACAGAGTGAAAAGAAAACCCACAAATTGGGAAAAAATCTTAGTCAACTGTCCTTCAGACAAAGGTCTTCTATCTAGAACATATAAACAATTAAAAAAAAATCAGGCCCTCGAAATTCAAAGACCCAATCCAAAAATGAGCATCTGAGATGAAAATACACTTCTCAGCTGAAGAAATATGAATGCCAAATAAACACATGAAAAAATGTTCAGCATCACTGGTCATTAGAGAAATGCAAATTAAAACAACTCTGAGATTCCACCTCACTCCAGAAAGAATGGCCAGGATCAAGAAAACCACCAACAATAAATGCTGGAGAGGCTGTGGGGAAAAAGGAACCCTTCTCCACTGTTGGTGGGAGTGTAAACTAGTGCAGCCACTGTGGAAATCAGTCTGGAGGTTCCTCAAAAAGCTAGGATTGGAATACCCATTTGACCCAGATAGTCTGCTTCTGGGCATATTCCCAGATGAAGTGAAATCATCATACCACAGCAATATATATGTGCACCCATGTTTATAGCAGCACAATTTGTAATAGCCAAATCTTGGAAACAACCCAAATGCCCATCAATTGAGGAATGGATAAAGAAGATGTGGTACTTCTACACAATGGAGTACTATTCAGCTATAAAGAAGGATCACATTGAGGCTTTTGTAGGTAAATGGATGTGACTTGAGACCATACTCGTAAGTGAAATAAATCAAACTCACATGTGTAAACACCACATCATCTCCCTAGTGGAAGAAACTGAAAGACTCAATAAGATACAAAATCCCCAATAAATATGGGGAAAAGGTTCTGATGTCCAATAATGCTTTTATTCTTTGATTTGATTGCTTTAAGTCTGTTTTCTACTATTTGATTGCAATATGTGAGAAGATAGGAACAGCTCTTTTGAAGAAAACAAAGGACATTAAGGTAGCCATTGTTGATTTCTTGTTGTCTGATTTGAAGGCCTGTAATGCTTTCACTCTTGTTTTATCTGATTTTATGTTATTTTGTTTTGTTTGAGTTTATTGTGTGTGAATTTGTGAACAACCATTTCAAAGAAAACGAGACACTATGGTAGCCATTGTTAATCTCCTATTATTATGTTTTGAAGACTTGTATTGCTTGCAGTCTTCTGTTCTGAAATGCTTCATTGTGTTTAACTGTTCTGTTTTGTTTTGTTTTGTTTTATTCTCTTAAAAAAAAGTACACTGAGGTCTTTATGGAACTTACTCAGACTTACAAACTAGATTAGAAAGATGTAATGTTCATCTTAAACACTGACTTCTCATGAGAGAGAAGCAGTATTACAAGCTTCAATTACATTTTGAGATAAATATCATATTGTTAATTTTAGAAGGCCAAAAGACAGGCAGCCAGGGGAACAGCTGGTTCTTACTGCAGCCCACATAGTCCCTACACAAGATCTCTACCGGACTACCAACCAGATGGGAGATCAGAATAAAAGGCATCTTCAGACATGTATTCTTAAAGGTTTAAAAAGGACAAAAACCAAGCCCTTCAAATCAGGAGAAAGTTGAGAACTACTCTGCGTCCTTAGATCACTGACAAGAGGCATCAATAAAACATAAATTCCTGGTTCCTGATTTGGTAAAAGGACCGATTATTCTTAAAGACAAGTTTATTAGCCAATCAGCTTCAGATATTAAAAAAACCAACAAAAAAAAAAAAGGCTTTTGCTCCAGATAGCTCACATGACACTTTAGTGAGAATTGCTTCCTCAGTATTTTATAAATGAGACCAGGAAGAGGCCAAGTGGAGAAAACAAAGAGACCAAGAGAAAGTGGCTGCCTTGATTGCAGTCTTAAAAGGAGAGTTGCCTCTCAACTGACTTGGACCATGCTTCCTCAAGGGTTCAAAGACAGTTCCTGTCATTTTGGGCAAACGCTGTCTCATGTTTTAAATTTTCCCAAGTCACAGTTCTAAAATATGCAGATAATACATTGCTTTGTGCCCACTCAGAAGAGCTCTCTAGCCAAGGCACCCACGTTCTGCTAATTTTTCTAGCAGACAGAGGTTAAAAGGTCTCTAGATCTAAGGTACTAGGAAAGTTCAGCAGTTTATAGTTTATCCCACAATTACAAGGTAACTGAGTGGCCTATAAACTCCATGCATAATGATCTTGGACATAATCAAATTTTTTCTAAGAATGTCACTAAAGCCTCTCTACTGACTCTAGTAGAACGCCCAGTAAGTAAGAGTAAGGGTCCTATCATGAGCGCCAACAATCACAGATATAAAGATGGTGATTTTCAGATAAGATGATTATATGTGGTTATCTCAAATTCTAGAACAACTTGGTAAAAAGGCCCCCTTATGTTGGAAACAAAGAAATCACTCCTATTTTCATTGGTCTAACCCTATTTAATACTTGAGATGAACACACACAACCCCAAGCAGTATATATACACCATAATTTTACAGATCAAAGACTGGTTTGCAACAGACTGATTTAATTACCCTAGAATTACATGGGAAGCTCCCAGTAATACCCATTGGTCTCGTGGAACCATTTTCTGGCCCCAGTTACCCCCTAAATGGATAGAGAAAAGCATGCTAGGATTTATGTGAATATAAGGCAAGAGTATCAAAAATATCGACAAACCTCCAAATTAACCCTGTCTACAATACTGATGGTCTAAGAGTGTGCTTCACTGATATGACCTTTTGGCTTCTATCTTTGTCCCTTCCCTAGGATTAGAAGATGTCATACAACACATTGATGCCTTGGCTAACTGTACTCAAAGGGCCTTAAAGGACACCTTGACTGGTCTCTTGCTCCTAAATAAAAAAGTAAAATTAATGAGGCAAGTTGTCCTCCAAAATCAAATGGCATTAGACATCCTAACAGCAGCACAATGGGGTACTTGGACTGTAAAAGCTAAATGTTGTGTGTACATCCTTATCCTTCTGTTAATATCTTGAAGGTTGATGAAGATTAAATTAAATGACAAGTTAATACCACGTCAGATTCTGAAATTCCCTGGACCTTCTCCTTACACTCTTTGTGGGAGGTTCTTACTGGTTCTTCCTGGTGGAAATATTTGTTGATTGTATTTGTAATAGTCTTATTGATATTATTATTTGGCCCATGGATACTTAACTTTCTTTGGCCTTGTCTGTGCCAGACTTAAATCTATATGCCTACCCAAGACAAAAACACCTGGCATCTATCAAGGGCCTTTAGACAGAACCCCTAAAGAGTATCTCTGACTTCCAATCACAACTACAACCCCCTTTCAGTGAGATGTAACCAGAACAATCATCAACCCTTGCCCCCTCACAGGAGTCAGGCGTATTTCTTCAGAGAGGAATAATATAGACAGCTAAGTTAGGTAGAAATATCATAGGCAGTCAGACAGGGCTAGACCCTTGTAGAACTCAGTGCAGAGGAGAAGAGCACTTACAATTGTGACCAGGAGTACAGTTGCTAGAGGCCAGACCTCAAGATAAAGATGGAATGACCAGGCCTATATACATCCACAGGAGATAAGATAGTTGGTATCACCAGTAACCCTAGTGGGTCACCAAGACCTCCTCATCTATCCTATGTTGGTTACTTTTTTCTCATTTCTGGGATAAAATACCCAACACGCAAAATTAAAGAAAGAAAGGTTTCTTTAGCTCACAGTTTATGGATATTTCAGTCAGTAATCAGCTGGCTCCAAGGCAAGTTGGTATGACACAGGGGCAACCATTCAAGATGGCAGAACACAGCAAAAGTAACAAGTAAAAGGGGTGGGGAAAAGCCTCTTTTCCTCCCTCATATTGTATGCAGGCTTCCCACCCATACCATCTTCTGTCCTCCTCTTGCATAGGCTCAGGATGTTTACAAAGTAAGGACCTTGGCCTCCTGCTGAATCATTTAGTTAAGCTTTTAAATTTCTCAATTTTCAAGTTGACACAATTCAGCAACCATCACAATCCACTCCTTGTCAACTTTGCAACCAGACACATTTATTTAAATTGGTCTCCAGATACAAAGACATACTTATTCTTATCATTTTACAACCTGAACATTATAAGTGTAATAATCCTTAAGAACCAGTACTAGGTCTATCAACATTATATTACATTACAACCATAAAATTTTGTCCTTAGCCCCCCTCAAAGACTCATATACATTCCTTTATGTAAAAGGCATTTAGTTCATGTCTAAGAATTGCAAAGTCCTAACAGTTTCAGCATTGCTGAAAGGTCCAGGTCCCAAGTCTCCTCTAAAATGTAAGGCAAACTCTTAGCTGTTAGCCCCTGTACAAATGAAAAGGTAAACATTCCAACATTCTCAATGGCACAAGATAAACACTTCCATTCCAAAAGTTACAAACAGAGATACAAAGGACTGGGGCCAAAGCAAGTCCAAAATCTAGCAGGGCAAACATGAAGTCCTGTAGTTCCATGTGTTCCTGAGGCAAACTGAGCCCCAAAGGGTTTGTATGGTTCCACCCCTAAGGTACTTTTGGTGGTTACAGCCCCCATGGCTTCTTGCTTGGGTCTGTTTTGCTCCCTCCTTGCACGTTTCCTTAGATGATCCACATTCCTGGCTTTTTTAAACTTCCAGGGACTCCGCTGCTTCAGCTTCATCCTCATGGCTTCACACACTGCCCTCTCAAGGGCATACTGCCTGGCCTCCCAGGCCTTCTGAAACTGGGGAGGAAACCTTCTTAACCCCACAACTCTCTGTATACACCTAAAACCAGCACCACATGGATGATGTCTAAGTCTACTGCCAACTGGAACAGTAGCCAGGTTTTCCTCTCTCTTGGCTGTAGCAGTCGAGTACCTGGATCACAGGACACTCTGAATCCAATTCTGAGGGACAGATTTTTTATGTTGCCACCATTCTGGAACATAGTGCTCTGCAGCTTTCTCCTCAAAGCAAAGCCTTTCACTTTTACAATTTGGAGGACACAAGGATTGGAGACTTGCTGCTTCTCATGATTACCCCTAGCCACATTTTTTATTGTCCTGTTCCTTCTCCACAATCGAGATCTCCTCAGCTCTATCTTTGTAATTCACAGCTTTACTGCAACTTCCTTTCTGGCCAAACCCACAACATTTTAAATCATCCTGCTGGGTTCTTTGCTCGAGTCTCAGCATAAATCTGGCTAAAATCCCCCATCAACAGCCATGCTACCACCTCAACATTAGACTGCCTGGAAATTTCATCCACCAGATTAATTCATTTGCTGCCCTTAATCTCAGTCTCAGGCAAAGTCTCTGGACACAAGCAAAATGTAGACAAACTTTTTGCCAAGCCATAACACATATCATCTGGAGTTCAGCAGCTAATACAGTCCTTCTCAGCAGAAACCTCCCAAGCCTGGTCTTTACCAGTTTTCTGTTTTTCTAAGCTCTGGCCAGAATCTCCCATACAGAACAGCCTAAGGCATTTCAGCTCCACTCTGCATCTCCAAATTTTTCCAAACTCTTCCCACAAGTCATTCCCAAAGGCTCTTGAAACCACATGGTCAGGTAATGCCACAGAAATGACCATGTTTCTGGTACCAAATTCTGTCTTGGTTACTTTTTTCTCATTGCTGGGACGAAATACCCAACAAACAAAATTAAGGAAAGAAATGTTCAGTTAGCTCATGGTTTGTGGAGGTTTCAGTCAGTAATCAGCTGGCTCCAAGGCTACCTACCCAAACCATTTTTGTGTCTTCCTCTTGCATAGGTTCAGAATGTTTACAAAGTGAGGACCTGGGCCCTCTGCTCAACCATTTAGTTAAGCTTTAAAATTTCTCAATTTTTCAAGTTGACACAATGCATCTGTTAGAGGACAGGCCTCAAGATAAAGACGGAATGACCAGGTCTATATAACTCAACAGGGAATAAGATAATTGGTATCGCCGGGCGTGGTGGCTCACGCCTGTA
>RJWT010000440.1:0-53592 GCA_004365215.1 Cuniculus paca
CACATTCTTCTCTGGAGATGATGAATAAGACTGGAATATCATGCATTGGGCAGTTTGGGCTACATTTGAAAACTAACACACTCTCCTTAATACTTGCTAGTAAAGGGAAAACAACTGTAGGACTATACCAACCTCTCTTGAAATTTTCTGTGCATTTAAAGCATTGAAAAGGAAGACAACAAAGGTAAGGGTGAAGGGAAGACAGTAAGGTCTGAAAAACCAATCACCCAGAATCACCTTTAAGCAGTTTTGTAAAGTAGCATTTTATTAGAGTTTAGAGGTGAGTGAACTCAATTTCTTTCAAAATCTTATGTTAGAGAGCAAAACATGTATACACGCATTCATATATAATTTGAGACATGTTAAGTGTGGGTGATTCTTTAAAGATAACTGGCTGTCTTTTATGAATGGGAAGTGCTACTTATTAAATCAGAAAAGTATTCTTTGGAAGGAGCCATACATGATGAGGATACATTAGGGATGAGTAAAAGACGATTTAATTTGAGGACCTAAAATGTATGTACTCACAGAAATTCAGAAAACAGGGAGAGAACAAATTAATAACTCAATTTGACAGTACCTTACTAAGAAGCTACTCTTGATTCAGGAGTCCTAATGCTTATCCCACACAGAACTGCAAATGATTCTAACACAAGTATTTCTCAGTATCTAAAATGTGCAGAAATGATAAAATTATTGAAGCTGCCTCCTTTTTTACTGGAAGTATTTTTCCCTCAGAAATTCAGAAAATGGGTAGAATGAGGAATCTTCACACATCACTCCTATTTGCTATGTGCTTTTCTTTTTTCTTTTTTGTTTTTGTTTTGGTACTGGGGATCGAACTTATGACCTCATGCTTTCCAAGCAGGCACTTATGCTGCTGAGCTAAATCCCCAGCAGTGCGATGCTTTTCTTCAACTCTGCAGATCTAAAGGTCAAGTGGAGCAAGGCACATGATGGCCCACCGCCCTGCAAAAAAGACCATCATGTGTGATATGTTTTGTTTCGAAGGTAGAAAATACTGAATGACACCAGCCTGCTTCCTACCCATCTTTACCATCTCTGGGGCAATAGATGGAGGATGGAAAAACACTCATTATTAGAGGTGGGAATAAAGCACACTTCCCAGCATTGTGCCCCACTCGGGGGAGAAGGACCACCCCGTGGTGATGGCTGCTTAATGACAAAGACTTGTGAAAACGTCCCTCTGCCTGTTTCTTTATTCCTAAACCAGATGTAGGTCTCCTATGTGTTGGCTCAAACAACATGCAATCAAAGCAGTGCACAGCTAAATTAAGAAGACTAGAATAACACTTTGGCCTGAGGTGGGTTTGGCACAAACAGCAGGTGGACAAGGACAAGCCCCCTCCAGCCTCCTCGGGCTATTAGAAGAACCCAACCTGACTGTTCCTACATCAAACCACACTGCAATGGAGCCCCACTTTGCTATAAAACAAGTGAACTCTTCAAAGTCAGCCAACTGAAATTTAAGTAATTGGGTGAACACACAACCAAAAAGAGTGGTTCTAGTCCCTTCGAAAAATAATAGGGGAAACATAAATTTACTTGCTTGAAGTAAGTTTAAAAACCACCTGTGTGTAAATAAATTCCTTGATCTCACCTATTACAACTTCCCTTTGTCCTAGGCTCCTGCTTCAGATACACTGACCCATTTTTATGTCCTCCAAGAGGCAATCTTCTTCCCCCCTGACAGCCTCTGCTTGGCAGGTCTTCTACCTGCAATGAGCTCTTCCTCTAGATCTTTCATGGTTGGTTCCTTCTCATCGATAGGTCACCGATGACATACTGACTCCTACAATGGGCCTTTCCTAACCACTCGAGCTAAAGCAGGTTTGAAATAAGAGCCATATCACCCTTGCTTTTCTGCATAGAGCTATTTGATTAATTTCTCATTCATTAGTTCATAGTTTGTTTTGTCCTTCCTTTCACCCCCACAGAATTTCAGTTTCTGAAAACAGGACTTTTGCCTATTCTGATCACTGGTAGAACAGCACCAGGAATATAGCAGATGCTTAACTAACATGGTAAAATGAATGTGAAGCTCTCGGTCCACGTGGGCAGGAGGAATGAAAGACAGCATACTTGAGCAGGCTTTCCGGGGAACTCGGAAGTGCTAAAGGAAGATGAATATAGCCTGAAGGAAGGCAGGCTAAATTAGTTCTGGAAGTATCCTCCAGGGGCAGGAGAGTCTGGGGGTAGGGAGGAGAACTAACAATTATTGAGTCCTTATTCTGAACCAGCCTTGATTGAATGCATTAAATTTCAGAGCTACAAAGAATAATTCTTTCTTCGCATAAAGATTTCTATAGAGTAGTGCGTAGTACACAGTTTGGCATGGAGCAAGCCCTCAATAAATGCCTGCCTAGTGCTAGCAATGTCTGCTTCATATCTTTCTCTCTCTCTCTCTCTCTGTCTCTCTCTCTCTCTCTCTCTGTGTATATATATTTTTGGGGGAGGAGGGAGGTGGTCCAGAGAGCCAGGTGTGGGGAAGAAGATGCTCTGCTGTGCTCCCAGGATGGATACATTCTCATTATCTACTGACCCTGTCACATCATAGCAGTTCAGTCTTGGCTTCACAGGTCAAACACTGACTCTCAGCCCTAGAAAGGGTCTCAAGGTCAATGGACCCAATTTTCCGGACAAGGAAGCCACCCAGGAAAAATAACTCATCCAAAGTTATACAGCTTGTTAGTGGACTGTCCATTTCCCTTCAAAAAAATCCTCACTGGGGAAAAAATTTTCACAAAACAAAATAAAACTAAACTAAAACACCCTATTTCATTGCTAATATCCACATATAAAAATACAGATTTCGCCAGGCATGGTGGCTCACGCCTGTAATCCTAGCACTTGGGAGGCTGAGACAGGCGGATCATTGTGAGTTCGAGACCAGCCTGGACTACAAAGTGAGCTCAAGGCCAGCCTGAACAGCATAGTGAGACCCTGTCTCAAAAACAGGGCTGGGGATCTAGCTCAGTGGTCTAAGCGCCTGCCCAGCAAGTGCAAGGTCGTGAGTTCAATCCCCGGTGCCGCAAAAAAAAAAAAAAACAACAACAAAAAACAGATTTCTGCCTCCTCTTAAAAAATTAGATTCTTTAAACAAAACCAGCCTTTCCTTTTCTTTCAGCATCAACTGGCTGCATCTGAGCCAGAACTGTGACCTTGAGCAGGGCGGGTCTTCTGCAGTGTGCTCCAGCTCCCCAGCTGGTACTGCGAGTCATGGACTTTGCAGTTTCAGGATTCAGAATCATTAAAGGCCCAACTGAGCTCACCTGTATCCTCCCTCTGGGTGCCGGGCAGGCAGGGAGGTAGGGCTCTTGTTCGGAAGACCAGTCATGGCACTTATGGTCCACCTCCAGAGACAGGCATCCTACTCATCTTTTTTCACTAAACATGATTCCTGAGCAATGTCTGCTAAGGTGGCCAGAACAGAATTGAGCCAACTCTACTTGGCAATGACCCTGGCTCCCCAGGTCCTGGGAATATCACCTGCAACTTTGGTAGGTAGCTAATTCTTTGGAGAAAGATCCTCAGGGGGTCGTGCGGTTTCAGTCAAAGTCACAGAAAATCAATAACTTCTGAGTAATATATGAGTCATAGGAAAAAGAATAAGCTGTGTAACAACGATTCGAATATAATACTGTAAAACATAATTGGGACTGAAAAAGCTAAGCCTCATTTTTCTCAGGTGGGTAACACTTTGTGCAGAGTGAGGAAGGAGTGCTGACTTCACTTTATCATTAGTTGTCTCTGCTGCAAGAAAGGGTGAGCTGAAATCTATCAGTTACCTGCTGTTCGGGGCTTATCTCTTTGCCTATCCTCCAGGACCATTCATTTTCCCCTCAACTTTAACCATCAATCAATCTCATTCCTTAAACCTGCAGTTGGTCTTTTTCTGACCTTGGTCCTCCCCCAGCAGCCAGTACTTCCATGAAATATCCCTTCCTCCAGTTGCAAACTAATCCTATTAAATTAGACTACCGTAATGTGTTTGGTATTTACAGAAGTATTTTTGTAAAAAGAAAAAGCCTCAAATGAAATCTAAGAATAGTCTAACAGATGACATTGAACAAAGTGGATAAATCACTTCTAATTGATCAAAGCATCTCAGATGTGACCTTGTTAGAGCTCAGTCCTGAACTGCTTAGCTAGAAAAAGCACTCCTAGGTAGCTGCACTCCTTACTCTAGCGTGTTGTCAGTCTCCCAATGTGGAATAAACACCCTCAGATGAGAAGTTTCCTATTGGTTACTGAAGCATATCTTATATCCACAACAGTGCTTGATACTCAGCAATTATTTTTGAGTGACTGAATAAATAACATTTACTTAGTAGAAATTCTGATTAGGAGGATACTTAGAGAGAGTCAAGCTAAAAACCCCAATTTTTCAAATGACATAGTTTTCATCAAATGATATCCATCAAATGGTGTTCAACAGAAACAGAAATACATAATGCTGATATTAACTGAACACAGACAATATATTCTGGTCACTTTTCTAAGCACTTTGTACTCATTTTGCTAATTAATTTTCATAATCCTGTAAGAATGTCATGTCATTCATTTTATAGGTGAATTGCCCAAGGTCTCTTCATGACAATATTCCGTTAATACTGAATAGAATCGCCACACATTAATCGCAACATAAGTTAACCAAATTAACCCTTAAATAGCAATTTTTCAATTGAGTTATGTAAATGCAGCCAAATCTGGGCCAGGCAAGAAATGCAAATGAAGGCATATCCTGGGAATATGTATTAAATGAGTAATACGTGACTCACCGGAAAAGGAATAAGCATATTTCTGTGGAACCATTACAGGAAAACGAAGCTATAAAAGCAACTTAGGACTAAAAACCTGAGCTTCACTTTCCAGGGATGGATAACATTTTATGCAGGATGTATAAACCACTCCAATGGAGAGCACAGGCTGCTTCTGTAGGGCAGGGCCCATCCAGCTCCAAGCTGGTAGAGGCAGCAGAGGAGATCTTCGCAGTTCAGGAAAGGCCGTGAATCTGAATGTTTTTAAATGTCACTCTTCATTTTTTATATGTTGACAACTAATTAGAAAATTGGGATTACATTATGCAGGGCAGATGTGAAAGAAAACTCTAAGCATACTAGATCTTAAGGTCATGTCAAAATCTACGTGATTCTAAATGTAGAGCACTGCTGTTGGCTTTGACTTCCTAACCACATACTGTGGAAACACATGAGAATGACGATAGGATTCACTCTCGCGGTACTTCATACTAGGGTGGACTCCTAACTTTTTCATTCAGTTTTCATTTTACAAAGGCCCTTATCTACCCTATTCTTGTTTCTTAGCACAGCCTTGCACTATACAAGACGGTGTGTGAAAGCAGAGGATGTGGAAGTTTCAGGTAGTCAGAATCCCTGAGGACACAGGAAGAGGGGAGAAAAAACATGGCTACATAGAAAAGCTAAGCAGTCCCCATGAGTTCTTTGAGAAACAGAATGGACTCCAGACTTGACTTTTAAAATAATATTTCCTAGAATGTGGTTTTATTTAAATCCTTCTTAAAAGTATTTTTATATTATCTTGCTTTCGAATCTATATAACTTTCACTGGAGCATGAGAAATGAAATATACATGCAGTTTACTAGTTTATCTTAGTGAATTCAAAGATCCTTTCCAAGAACCAAAGAAGACATCTGGCACCAAATTCCAGTTAGAGCTCTAAGATTGCAACGATGTAAGCTCTTATCAATTAAAAAGTAAAAGCAGATTTCAGAATTACTGTGATTCTGCCAGAATCACTGTTAGAAATGAGTCACTTGTAAATATACTAATAATTCAAATGGAAATGACCTAGGAAGTTGTCTAATCTATCACCTGTCACTGTGGAAAAAAATGGTAAAATTTAATTTGGAGATTTAGTTGCACTTGTTTAATTTGTTCCACAGGATTTGAGGAAGTTCAAAAATAAAAATACCATATTGTCACTCTCCCCCACCTCCTTCTTCAATCTCAGCACTCCATGGCAGTTTTCCTGTGTTAGGAATGAGTTGGCCCCCTTTCCATCTCTGCCTAACTAGCTCATTAAGGATTTAAGTTTTCCATTAGAGATTTCACCAATGGATATTATGAGCAATAAGGTGATAATTCAGCATATTTCTATGGCTGTATTTCTGGACTGTTTGAAATCTCCCCAGCTGTCACTCTATATACTAAGGGAGGCTATTTCCACAAGGAATACTCCTGAAATGAAATATTTGGTTTTCTAATTTACTAGAGTCAGCACAGCAGATAAAATTTCCAGAGACCTAGGACTCTCTGAGCCTCAAAAAACCTTCTGTAATCAAGATTCCTCAGGCCACACAGGATGGGGAGTCATGGGGCATGATTGTGAGCCCGCCAAAGTGGGCTCTGGGGAAGTGCAAGGCTTCACTCAGGACACTCTTTACTATGAGCACAGAGACTCAGAATAAGAAAACCAAGGTAATTGTATGAATTCTTAGCAAACTGGAAGTCCTGGTAAAAACAAATGAAGAGAGCATCCCAGTTCAAAGTCAGGTTTGAGTTTGGCTAACTGGGCTTAAAGTTTGCTCTACCCCTCCCTAGCTCTAAACCTTGGCAAATTTACTCAGTAGCTTTTTTCTCAATTATAAGAATAATTATAGATACAGTTGTAGAATTTTTACAAGGAATAAAAGTATATCAAGTACACACATGTAACATATACTGTGGGGTTAATCTGTGTAAAGTTGACATTCAACAAATAGTAGTAACATTATTTATAAGAAGGAAGAGAAAATGCTTTTACAATGATTCCATTAAAGCCTATACAACCCTAAATCATACATTATCTATATCATATATGTAGTTTATCTATTATATGGACTTGGTTTTGTATATGACAAGGGCAAATCCCATTCATAGATGTGGTAATGAAACAATAGGGTGTCTATTTAAAATACAAAATATTATAGTAAAAGACACATTGCCATTAATCCTCTTCAGAACATTCTTTTCTTTAAATACACTTATCCCATTGTTCTTGCCACTTTTTCTAAAGCAGTTCTAGAAGACTTCTTTCCTGTGTGCTTTTATAAGGTGTGATTAAAAAATATGGTGAATGTTGCTGCTCAGTGACTTCTAACAGAAAAGCAGGCTTCTAAAAATATCACAGTTTATTCCCACCTTATTTACCAAATCTGAACATTAAAACTTTGCTTTTTTCCCCTGAAGTCTAAACTGCTAGGAAAGGTAAAGAGTCTGAATCAATTTAAGACACTAAAGTAGCCATGACTGTACAAGACACTCAACAAACAGAACTTCCGGAACTGCCTCAGAAAAGATGACTATGCCAAAGACAATGGGATAAGTGTGAAGTGAGGAGGAGTACGTTGAAGGAAATTAATGGCAATTTCTCTTTTGCAGTAATTTTTTTTTAAATGTGAACATTCACTAGTTTTTGTTCTTATATTGTGTTAACCCCTATGAGCATGGGGTATGTGCCATTTACTGGACATACTCAGAGTCCTACCTGGACAAGCTTTTATAGCTTTCTGGTTATCTGCCATCTCTCTTAGTCTGCAAATCTTTTCCATAGTTCTACATAACTTTTACCATGCCATATAACTTATTTCTTTATGTGACTATTCTAAATAAATGAAGCATGACTTAATTAACATGAAGTTCTATTCAGAATGTTATGGTTTGGATCTTAAATGCCTGCCCCACAAAGGGCATGTTTTGAAGGCATGGTTGCCAGCCTGTGGTGCTATTGAGAGATGATAGAACCTTTAAAAGGTGGGGCCTAATGGAAGAAGGTTAGGTCATTTGGGATGCACTCTTGAAGGGATACTGTGACTCCTGTCCCCTCCTCTCTCATCCATTGCTTCCCAGTAATCATGAGGTGAACAGATCTCATCCACTATGCTATGATGTTGTGCTCTGGCAGGCTCAAAGAAATAGGTCAACTTACCATGGACTGAAACCTCTGAAACTGTGAATCAATAAATCTTTCCTCCTTTTAAGTTAACTCAGACCATTTGTCACAAGATGGAAAGCTGACTAAAACAAAGTAGGCATTATTATTCCTATCTGACAAGTAAGCAAAACTCAGAAAACTTGACTGAATGTCACCAGCCATATAACAAGTGTAGTTATATTTTTGCACAGCAACTCATGAATCATGACATTCATAGTAATATAAACAATGCACAAATGTGCAGTTATAACAAATACTTTACACTGGATTAACTGTATATTTTCCATATTTTAAATACTCATTTTCATATTATCTATGGAACACCCAATTTTTATAAACATTTCATAAAGTATCATTCTTTACACTTTGCATTGCATTTTCGGTTAGACTATATATAATCTGCAACAAAGCCTTCTAAAAACCTAACAGCTTAAAATTTGAATTTCCAAATTAGATTGTCAGATCAATGATTGTTTATTATGGGATCACCCTTGTCTTACAAGCTGAAGCCAACGTAGCTCTGAGTTACTGCACCTCCTTCATGATAACACAGAAAAGACTGACTCAAAGAAAAGCTACCATAATATACCAGACCAGGAAGTCTTAACATCATAGGCTTTAGTTCGAACTCCAAACTGAAAACAAAATGTTTTTGTGTTTGTGCATGACAGTACTGGCAAGGTGTGTTACTCAGATTTTTGTCACTGGGACAAAATACCTGACATACACAGTTTAAAGGAGGAAGGATTTGCTCTGGCTCATAGTTTTAGTCCATGATAGGCTGATTCCAAGGCAGAGGCATCATGACAAAGGGACATGGCAGAAAGAAGCTGTTCACCTCTTGGTGGCCAGAAAATGGGAGAGCAGAGAGAGCAAGAAGATAGCCAGCATGGGTAAGATGCCCTCTGCAGCACATCTTCAGTGACCCACCTCCTCTAACTTGGTCCACGTCCTATAGCACTTTCAGTAATGAACTCAACACATTCAACTGAGGTTCGTGTCCTCTCAATCACCTCTGAAAAGCCCTGAACACATGAGACTTTGGGGGGATATCTTTGGGAAGGGGGTGTGCATCACTGAAAATTAAGAGCTAGCACTACCGAACATCAAAAAAAAAGTGTCCCTTCTTCCACCCTGTCAGCTTTTTTTGTTTTTTTTTTGCGGCACCGGGGATTGAACTCACGACCTTGCACTTGCTAAGCAGGCGCTTAGGCCACTGAGCTAGATCCCCAGCCAGACCCTGCCACCTTTCAAAATATTATGCTCATCATGATCTGTTATTTAAATATGTAGTTTAGAAGATTATCAAATACCAGGATAATTTATGGGAGAAAACGTCTGTCAATCTAAAAACTTTGATGATTATCCTGAATGTCTGTGGCATTTGAGATCAAAGTGGTTTTAAGTATGAAGCCATCTAATGCCACTGAACTCTAGAGAACACTTCACTAATCAGTAACTTTGCCTCATGGAGCCTCACGTATGTGGTAATCAAGGCTTGTACTTTCTCCTGCTTGCTCACTACGGAAGATGGGTGAGCTGGCCTTCTGCATGCAAATCATTACTGATTACTGCAAAATATTACTGGAATGGATAATAAGTTCTTGCCTTAGAAAAAATACTACAGGAACTGTTAAAACAGGTGGGAATTTGCCCATAGATGGTCACAGTTTCTGAGCCTTTTTGCACTTACTGTTTCATGTGATCATCATGAATTTTACCACTAGTACCTGAAATGTGTGGCATTCTGTGCCACTGCTGTTACTATTCTTTAACAGATGAGGAAATCAATGCTCAGAGGAATTAAAAACTTTCCTCAAATCAGTAGATGCACTAGGACATGGACCAGAACTAAGTCTTTTAACTTCTAAACTCTGTTTATTCACACAGTCTCCTGACACAACAAATGCAAGATTAGGGGAAACAATTGCATAGCAATGTAGAATTTGTTATAATAAAACCTGTCTTCTATCTTGTATCCACGTTGATGTATTAATAGGTATTTTCCCTAAGTCTTTAGTACACTGTACAGGACTCCCATTCATGGCTCCACAAGTGTCTAATCATTGCTTTCTAGGTGTAAGGAAGGCACTGTGCTCACTGCTGGGAACATATAGTGGATGAAACCTTCCAAGAAGGTCTCATCCTGGGGAATGTATTCCTTCCATGATTAATTGACAAAGTTTTCATAAACATAACTAGGCGACAAAGAAATCTTTCTACACTTGGCTATAAAATCTAATGATCCTAAAAATGTTTTTTAGAAGTTATAATATACTGACTCACCTCAAAGTCCTACCCCTAGTCTGTCCATAAACCCTGTTCATTCATTATTGCTTAGGATCACTCATAGCCTAAACACTCTTCCCCTGCTGGCTCCCAGAGCTTCCTCCTCAACACACCAAACCAATGTTTCTCAAACTGGTGCTTCAGAGGAGTTCAAAGAGGAAAAGCACATGAGCTTCCCTCAGCCTTCTATGGCCCATCTTCAAATAGACCACATGCTTCCTTCCTTAAATGTCTTGAAATTGCTTTCTCTCCAATTCCAGCCTCATCCTCTCCTAGGACAGTCAAGGCGCTGGGCCCTATGGCAGAGGCGGTGGACCTACTACCATTTTCATATAAATTCCCTTTTAGACTGGTCAAGGAGCCACCTGTGTGACTTTGTCCCAACTTTCCTCCATGGATTGCCCACTCTGGATACTTAAGGACAAGAATACAAGATGGAGTAAAGAAGAGGAGCTCAGTGCTCCTGCTCTCTTGGTCTGGCATTCAAAGCACTGACACATCCGAAAGCCCACAGTGTACAGAGGATCCAAATAGACTCAGTCTTTTCAAAGATCCAAGGGCAACAGACAGTGTGAGAAAACCTGCAGGGATGTCGTTCTGTGTCATTTCGGATGGGGCAGTGTGAGGTGAGAAAAAGGTCTGGGTGTTCGCAATCTCTGGGAGACAATTTTCTTTCCTCTACTCCATTTCTAAGAGTGGGTTCCTGTAGTGGTGATTCAGAATCTGTAGCCAGCACATGAGCAGTGACAAAATCATTCTGGATATTCCTCAGCCTGGTTGAAAATCACTGTGACAGGCAACTCTATGCTTCCTTAGTAGAATCAGGATGGAAACGTAAAAGGAGGCAGTACGATACAATGATAACAATGATGCTAGGAGAAAGCACAGCTTATATGTCTTGGAACTTACAGTGAAGCCTGGGAGAAAGGACAGGCAGATGTATGAGGGCATAAACCAACCACAGAATCAATCTCACACTTCCTCAGGGCTTGCTCCGTGCTAGATAATCCATTCTGCTTCCTGTGTGTACTGTATTAGCTCACTGAATCATCATAATGACCTCATAACATAAGCACTGTCATCATCCCAGTTGGCAAATACAAAACATGAGATTAGAGGGGTCAAGTGACCTTGCCCCTGGGCACACCACAAGTGAGAGATCAAGCTGAGTCTGACCTCTGAAGGCTGACTTCAGAGCTTGTGGCCCTAACCTCTCCTCACCCCAGTGCCCTGACTGCCCCTTGGTGAACATCAGGGTTGGAAGGACAGTACATTTATTGGCCCCGGGAATAACTCACTTATTCAAAGTGACAATGGCAATTATAAATTGTTCTTAAAATACTCACATGAATAGGAGTTTTCTTGTAGAGCTGAGCACATAAAACTGTTGTGGTGCTTTTGAGGGGGTTGAGGAGGGCAGACTTCATTACTTAAAATGATTCATTAGTTCTCTGAGTTCCCTATTTTCCTAACACACATCTCTACACTGGGTGCCCATTGGGTGGCCTATAGGGATAAACCATGAGAATCTGAAATCGCCTGAAGACTTTTTTCTAGTTTGTGCAGTATTTTGGTGACAAAAAACACTGGTAAAGAGCACATTTATCATCTTTAAGCATTCTATATAATGTTTTTCATCTCCAAAGTTTTTTCTCATTAGGCAGATTTTTTTTTTTTAGCATTTATGCATCTCCATTAGCAAGTGTTTTTGATCATTTACTACATATGGCAGACTATCTTCTGAGCATTGAGGGTACAAGAGCAAAAGAAACAATTGAACGTTTCTTTCTTCACAGTATTATATCGAATTTTTCAGAGACAAACACTTTTAAAATGCTGAATATTATACTATGCCAGGGTATGAAATCCTAGGGAGAAAAATGAATGGTTGAATTGGAGGTAGATCTGCTAACTGGGTAAAAGGTGTGAGGACAAGACAAACATCAAGACGTTTGACCAGTAGGTGGAAGAAGTCACTCAATTACTGAGACAGGCAATACCATGGCAAGAACATGAAGGTCATAAGCTTGGTGTAGCTCACGTTGTAGTTAAGATGCCAGTTAATATCTATTTTAATCTAGGTTTCCCCAGCACCAGATCCCAGAACAGTATTTGAGTGCAAATAGTTTATTTGGGAGATGATCTCAGAAAACAATACAGACAGTTGGAGCAGTGAGACATACACAAGTAGTCCAATAAAGGTTGCAATACCAGGCAGCTGGTATGATGACCAACTGGAGGTCAATCTCTTTGAGAACCTGTAAGCAACAGGACCTACCTTAAAATACACTTCCTTATGGAGGGCGCAGGCCACTAAGGGGTAAGCCAGGTGGAATACTTATCCATGAACTCCCTCCAGACTTTGATCGATAGAGGCTCATGGTGGAAGTTAAGCTCAACTCCAACCCACAAAAGGGCCAGGGAGGCTGAGTGGCTCCAGTAGCCAAAAAGCAGCCACTGGCAAATTGTAACCATTTGTAATTAGAAGCCAGGCCAAAATGCATGGAAATTGTGAGCTCTGAAGCAAGATAGGGTGACAACATTGTCTATCCCTACATACAGATGGAGACTTTAAGTAGGCTGTTGGATACATATATATATGTCTGGAATCTAGGGCAGATGTCTGGAATGGAAACATAAATTTGGAAGTTATCAATACGCTGACAGGTTTTTAAAGCTATTAGACTAAATGAGATGACCAAAGCGGAGGTAAAATGGATGAGGAGTTCTACCTGATGACTGAGCCTGGAGTGCACCAGCTGGAGATCAACCAAGAGACAGAAAAAGTAGTTAGCACGGTTGGAAGTAAAGTAGCAAAAAGGAATTCTAGAAATGAAGTGAAGAAAGGGTTTTTAAAGAGAAGGAAGTGATCAGCTGTCGGATACTCCTTTAGACCAAGTAAGGCAAGGATGGACAGTTGACTATGGCATTTAGCAACATAGAGGTCAGATGGGTTCTTGCAAGAGCAGCGCTGGTGGGATGCTGAGGGGAAAGGCCTCACAGAAGACTCACATGGCAAGAAGAAGAAAGACTGTGAAGAGGATGAACTCTTTGAAAAATTTAACTATAAAGGTAGACAGGTGAAGCAGTAGCTGGAGGAAGACAGAATGATCTTTATAAGAAAGAAATTTACATGAAAGAACATTATGGAAGACTCTTCACCAAGGATCGAAAAATGCTGATAACGGCAAGAGAAAGGAGAAATACTGGAGCACCAAAAGGCCCAGAGGTGGCAAGCACAGGTGAATCTAGAGGACTTGCCGGTAATAATGGCCTTAGAAGCATGAATGGAAGATGAAGTACAAGGTGCGTAGACATGGCAGGGGGAACTCACTGATGTGGTGCTAAACTGTGAGTGCCCATCTGGTTCTCTGGTTTAAATTATACTCAGGGTAACCTTGGGGGTCTTTTGTTACCATCATAAAATATTTCCTTCCCGAATGGAATTAGTATTGCTGAAATTCTCTCGTTTTACATCCGTTTCTCAATGACAGTTTTACTTTATCGGGCCTTCATTAATTCATTGAACTTTCAAGCCAGAAGGGACCTCATTAAAGACTATTCTTGTATCCCCTGTCTCACATCATCTTTACAACATTCCCAGTAAATGGCCACTCAGGTCCACTCTGATATTTTCCAGGAACAAGGAGCTCATAGACCTTCCAAAGCCTGCAAAAATTTTTGTGAAAAAAAAATGTCTACCTAGACCATGTCATCTTTTTTCTGCCCCCGGAATTCTAGAGCATTTTCTACATCACCAAACAACTCATTAACCATGGTTATCTGACCACTACTAATGTAAGTTCATTGAGAGGTAACATTTTATTTTGTCCACTGCTGTCTCTCTAATACCTACAAGTGCACACAATAGATGCTTTCATCGTATTTATCCACCCTGAAATGAGGAGATTCCCAAAAGCTCTCAATCAAGGTAGTTTTCTTGTTTAACAAACATCTCACATTAATATCCGAGGCTGCTTCCCAAAAAGCACCTCGATTTCCTCTTGGTTGAATTCTTACTTCATATTACTGCTAATAACAGGCCCTGCTACATATCCCTGGCGAAATAATCAGCACTTGAGCCACGCTTGGCTAACTGAACATTTGTTCCTTAGTGCTGGAATCGCAAAGACAGTAAAGAATCTGAGGATGGTTGGTCTTCATCCATTCCCACAGAAATACCCAGGGGAGACCAACCAAGACAAGGTTCCTGCTTCCTCGATCTCCAGACCTGCCCTGCTTCTTGCCATCATAAAACCACTGAATGCTCACAAAGAGTTTTTGTTTCTTTCTGACCTTGTGGGAGGATTATGTACCCCTGTACTGAGGAGGAGACAAATGACCAATTGCCAATATTGTATGTAGAACTTCTCCATAGAATCTCCTAGCTCGGACACTTACCTGTCAGTGTGAAAACTCCACGGATTTCTTTTCCTGGTGTAATTACTGTAGCATTAGCAGGACAGCTTGAAGCAAACTATGAAGGGATTTTCACACTCTCTACCTCTGACACATAGCATAAGCAGTAAACTTGCATAGATTCTGTTTTCCAACTCTGGTTCTCATGTTCTGTCTTAGAAGCAAGGTCTGGATATCTTTCAGTGCACTACCTTTTGCTTAAGAAAGCCAGTCAGTGCCAGCTTGTGTTTCAAAGGCTTCTGTCATTTCACTCAAGGTCAAGGGTACATTTCTGGTCAGAGTTGTAAAATACCCATTCTCCAGGAACACTGCTCCAGGGTTCAACTGAGTGGGCCTGTTCAGTCAAATTTTAAGCCTTTCTGCAGGCAAACTAGTCTCAATGAGGTTTCAACTTACTACGTTAGAGTCTTATTTATAGAAAGATGTGTGGAAACTGAAGTTAGCTACATTTTAAACATAACTGAGTTATTTATCAATTAAACTTTTAAAAAATTAAAGAGTCCATTCTAAAAGTTCTGCAATTATCTTCAAATTTATATATTCAAGTCTAGGCTTTACTCACTTAAAGTAGATGTTTCTAAGATAGAAGACTGAAATTTCTGTGTGGTGATATTTGTGAAACAGAAAAAATTGAAATGATGTCAATGAATACACGAAATAAAAAAGCTCAGTGCCACTCAACATCATATATTGATACTATAAAATTGTGTAGGCTCATAAAACCAATTATGATGTGTTATCAATTTTAGATGACAAAAAGATGGAGCTAGGTGTTATTACTAAAGAAATATTAAATGTGGAGAAAGATTTACCAGTAAATATTCACTGTATCATTATGTGTAATAAGCAGCAATTAGAAACAATGTCTTTACCACAGTAGTGGTTAAATAAAAGGAATATATCCATATATGGTGATATACACTGGGGGCATTAAATAGAAATTTATGATGTTCTTATAAAAATGTTAATGGTATAACGCTAAAAAGATCTGAATATCTTTATACATGTATTGTACACAGAAATAAAAGATTGGAAGAAAATATATGAAAGGAAACAATAATTCTTTCTGGTTGGTAGGCTAAACAGATTACTTAATTTTATCACAAAGTGAATGATTATTTTTGTAAGCTTTTTTAAAAATTGAGAAGTCAGCGATGTAGAAAGAAATTCTACCATGAAGTTAATCCAGGTTCATTGAAAGAAAAAATATGAGAAGGAAGAAGGTGAAGAGAGGCTAAAGGAGGATGAGCAGAAGAATGAGGAGGAGGAAGAAGAGGAAGGGAAAGAGAAAGGAGGAGGAATGAGGAATAGAAAAAGGAAGAGGAGGAGAAAGAGGAAGAGAAAAAGATGAGGGAGAAGAAGAGGAAAAGGGAGAAAGAAGAAAAAGAAGGAAAGGAAGAGGAGAAAGAAGAGGAGGGGGAGGGAAACAGGAGGAAGGAGAAGAGGAGAAAGATGAGAAGAGAAAAAGGAAGAAGAAAAGGAAGAACAGGAGAGAAGCAGAAAGAGGAGAATTAAAAGTTTTCACTGAACCTAACATATAGGTCACTCATCAATCTTGTTTTATGGCTCAGAAGCTATTTTCTGTTATCTCTTTTTGAACTGGGAACCCAAACAGATCCATCATTTCAATAAGCACATCATCTTGTCCTAGAGTTTAGTACTACATAAGCTAAATTATTGTTTTTCAGGTTGTTTAAAAAATAAGGAGCACAAATTTCAAACTAAGCCATACTAATTTATTACAAGTAGATTAGATAGATTAGGATAAAAGGCCTGATTCAGAAATGAATATTAAATGTAACTTACCACTGCAGAGAAATCATCTTAAAGGTAAAAAATGTAAACAAATTGGTGCATCTTTCCCTTTGCCTCAGGTAGTTAAACTACAGAGCTAGTCTTTTAGAGATTTATTTGAGCAAGTCACAACAGCAGGAAATGTATCCATGTGGTTAGTTTAATTTCTTTTTGCTATACTTTAAGCCCATTTTGTATAGTGCTAAACTCAGCATAAACGGACATCAGCAAGTTACCATGCTCCTATGATTAAAACTAATTAAGACACCCTCATTTCTCTGTCATTACAAGCGCAAGGAAATGGGCATGTTTCCTTAATGTTCGGTTTCTAAATTGAGAAACCTTAAAGGAGTAATTCCAGGTTTTATTCAGAACATTTCTCTTCCTGTTGAACAACATACGGAGCATAATTATATGCAAAATATCTGAATATAATGCAAAGGGAAAAAAATGAGACAAGATTTCCTTTAGACTCTCACCTTAAATCAAGCTCACATTCACTCACCTAATGCAAGTGTGAGCTTCGCAAGGCTGGGGACAGAGGTGCTGGCTCCATTGGTCTCGCGTTAGTACCAACCCCGTATCTGTCTAACTTTCGAATATTTACTAGTATCTGCCAGGCATCACCCTTTGTAGTCATCTCATAGTTGGCCCAGCTAGAGGGACACATGGAGGGGCACAGCAGGGAAGTGGCAAGGCTGTATTGAAGTGGCAACTGTCAGTACTGCTACATTTGCTTGGCAGTGGCTGGTGAGGGGGAAAGAAAAGGAACATAGGCAGACATGCGAGAAAGGCCAAAAACAAATATATAAACAAAAGCTCCAAATCTAAATTCCAAATCTTACTAAACAAAGAACTAATATATTTTGAATGACTGCCTCCTGGGGCAAACCTGAAGCTGAGGCCGAGGCCGAGGCCGTGGGCTGCCTCTAGGGAGTCTGCAATATGGTTTAATTGTGACCATTCCCAGAATCAAGGCACTCAGAGAGCGTCAGATCGCTGAGCTGTGAAAAGTGATTACAACACAGAGAGAATGGATCTGTTGGGAGGATTAATAGAAATAGGAATAAAATACCCTATTCCAGTGTTACAATATTAAGTGAATTTTAGGCTGATTTGGCAGGATCTATTAAAATGTAGGGATGTATATGTATCCTTTTCAGTAATTAAAGTATAAAATATAACTTTATAGAATTTCTTTTAAGAAGGCCCTTTAGCTTTTTCATTATGATAAAGAACATTAAAATAGGACATGTGAAATTCTCAAATCCCCATATTGATTTTAAAGTAAATGTCTTTTCTATTCTGTAGAAAAGGCCAACCAAAAAATACATACCCTGGATAATATTGGATAATATTTAATTTCGAACTATATTATTCTTCATTTTCATTAATTGTCTACTAGTAATGTATACATGTATTCCTTACTTATGTTTTCTTAGCAAAGGGCTCACAGGATTTTCAATGGGTAGACATTAACACTAAATTGTAAAAGATTAAAAAGAAAATCTGAGATAACAGCAATTAAGGTAATTTTTGGTAGCATTCATAACTTTAACACAATGTTTGTAGTCTTGGATATGTTGCACTAATTATACTATTCTTTGTCACCTAATGAAGATTTTTACCAAGAGAAGACAATTAATATGGCTTTCATATATTTATAGTTTGGCTGCATTAAATAACAGTCTTTGTAGTAATTTGAAAATGTACTTCTATGAAAAATGTTTTCCTTGATAAAAAAAATCTACATTTATAACACCCAGAATGCACAATAATCTTCACCTTCCTTGCACTCAATAAAATACTTAATATCATAGTTAAACCTTTCACTCCTTGCTTTCATTTTTTTTTTTTCATTTTTTTTGCTTTTTAAAAGTGTGCAAGTTCGAAAAGTTCAAGATGGACGAAAATGCAGCCAATCCAAGGACAGTATAGCCGAACTGGAAAGCCCCAGCCATATTTCTTTGGCAAATTTCTAATTTGTCTGAAGTTACTGGGAGATGTGAAGGAAAGCAATAGACTCCTATAACTTTACAACTAGTTTTTAATGTAAAGAGATGAATGTCAGAATTATTTGGGGATACAGTAATATCTTTATCTAACATAGCCAAGAAAAATGGGAAATGCTTTATCCTAAAGTTGAGATGAGGAGCCAAGGACAGTCTTCTTCTAGAGGTAAAAAAAACCCTAGATTCTATGAATATATAAACAATGTTCTGATCTTGAGCTTTTAATTCATTAACTTGGACTCCACAGACCAAATCAAGAGATTCATGAACCTCCAAAAAAGTTCATATCTGTAAGTATTATGGTACATCTGGATGGGAGGGCAAGTCTACAGCTCTCATCGGATTTCAGAGGTTTGAAATACTGGTTTTTCCTGGCATTAAATTATTATTAGAGTTAGTTTCAAGGAGATACTTGTAACTTCTGCTAAAGATAAGGTCCTGGCAATTGGTCAGCTATGAAAACTTATGCCCTTTGAGAAAATGGGACTTCAGGAAAAGTGCGCCTGCATTTGAGGATGCTAAGGAAAAAGCAGTGTTCAAGGCCAGGACATCCTTCGAGTCTGCAGTAGGGGTCCCTGGGTGCTGCGAGTGAGAACGAAGCATGGGTATTAGGGGCAGTGACAGCTGCAAACAAGTCTTAAAGTTAGACTTGTCCTCTTTACATTCGCCCATTCAGCAGCTAAAGGAAAAAAGCTGTGTTCTGAAAGGAATAATCCTATTGTGGGCCATGAAAAACTGCAAGGAAACGATTTCTGCATCATGGAAGGAATCCCCCCCACCTACTTCTTAGCACTTAACTTGAAACTGTTCAGTTCGAGACAATCTACAGAATTATGTCCCTTGCTAATGAGACCAGCCTGGCCTGGATTACTTCAGCTGCTGGGCAGAGCGAGTGAGGCAAGGCTTCCAGTCCTTACATAGTAAACAGCTATAGACCAGCCAATAGGCCAAAGTATGAAGCATTTCAAACATCAGCAAAGAAGACAGTCCTTCAAGCTTAGACTCAGGCAAGTGAAGATGGAGTGACCAGAATTTTAATTAGCCCATCAGTCCCGATTCAAAAACCAAACTGTAGGAAATGAGCAGGTATGAGGAGACTTCAGCCATATCATTATTATCACATCTTGAGATAATAGTCTAAGAAATGGGTACATTTTAATTCATTTAATATTTTTAACACCCTACTGGGTAGGTTATACTATTATGCCCAATGTACAAGGGAGGCAAACAAAGCACAGAGAAGTCTAGACACTTCTTCACATTTGCACAGCTACCTCTAGGTGGCAGAGATGGACTACGAGCCCAAGCTGGGTCAGAAGTGACAAGACTAGAATTTTAAGAAGCAATAAACTGCAAACGGCAGCTACATTTTGGTTTTGAAGTTTGATGATTACTGGAATATTCCTGAGAGTATTTTGTGACACAGTTTTCAGGGGAAGGAAGCCTACGGACAGGGAGCAGGTAAAAGTCACATTGGGGCAGGTTAAGGAACGCAGGCTGTGACGAAGTCTACTCTTGCAAAAGGTCAGGTTAAAATGGAAGAGAGGCAATGGGTGGGGGTCTTGGTCTTGGGGTCAGCTGCACTTGGCCTGGGTGAGAGTTGGGTATGTGGCAAGGAGATGTGAAAGATGAGGAGAGAAGCTTAAATTGCAAGGGTGTGCGGAAGCAGATGAAACCCAGATCTCACTTTCTCCTCATGCATAATTCACTCAGGAAAGCACAGTAACGGATCACTCGCACTGGAGCACATGACCTGGAAAGCAGCACGTTAGCTAGTTAAAGCATTTTTCCTGAAGGAATGTTTTCTTTTGGTTGGACACAAACACATGCAGTTGTGTGCCCTATAATGATGTCTTGGTTAACAGTGAAACCCATATATGTCAGTGGTCCCATGAGATTCTATGGACTAGTGACAGCCTAGCCATCGTAGCTTATGCAAGGACTCTGTGATGGTTTCACAATGATGAAATTGCCTTGTGACGCACTCCTTAGAACATATGCCTCTTCTTAAGTGACACATGGCTATACAAATACGTAGGAATACGCAATACCAAAACGCTAATAATAAGCTATTTCTGTTCTGTTGGAATTAGGAGAGATTTTCAGGTTGTTGTTTTTGTTTTGTGCTTGCCTATATCTTCTAAAGTGAGTGTGAATTTTGAGGGGAAAGTATCCATGGTTTATTAACAAAGAAGTTAAGAAAGTATGTTGCTTGAAGCAATTGTGAAGGCATAATTTCATATCTACTGATACCAATACAGCCTGTGACCCCAGAGCTCAGGCTCAGTGCCAGGATTCAGTGAGGAAAGTAGCCAGTGTTGAGGGGAAGGAGCCCTTCCTTAGACTGTTCTGCTGTCAGAGTTTCTTTATGGTCAGGTAGATGAACAGTGACAGATGAATGGAGAGTTGACCCCTGGGCCCTCTGCCCCAGTCTCTTCCTTTTTAGGCTGCAGAAAGGAATTGCTGTTCAGTGCCTGTTGTGGAAAGAAAGCCTCAAAACTCAAGTATGATTTGACCAAAATCTGCAGCCGAGGCTCTCTGAGAAGATGGTGGGCAGTTGTGGGGACACTGACAGATGGCTTAATGATGTGAATTGGACTCCCCTCCCTTTGATGATGAAAGATTAATACCACAATGAACTTTAAAGTCCTGAAGTCTAGCTGATCAAATAAAATATCAAATGTTCATCACTAACCCCCCCCATGCTTTTTATATCATCTCCCGCTGTATGCTATCTCTTCCTTTTATTCTTTTGTGTCCCACATTTTGTTCCATTCTGTCTTCTGAGCCCTCTCTTCTTGTCAGATCTTACAAACTAAATGCTCCTCTTAGGACACAACCCTTTTGTTTTCTTCTAAACATCAAATTTTCTTACCATTTCCTTTCTTTTTCTAGTCCCAGATTCCTACTTCCCAGTGCACCATTTTCTCCTCAGGTTCTCACTGGGTATTTTCCATATGAAATTCTGGGCTTCCCCTCTGACCCTACCATCTTTTTGGCTTCTCCCTACTTTGTCTACTTTGCCTGTTTCCACTTTATTCTCAGGAACATTTCTGTGATCTTATGATTGGCATGTGACCAGCTCCCCGGACCTGCAAAGGGTCTGACTCAGCTCAACAGCCCCGTACCCTCTAGACATGCACTAGGGAACACTGCAAATGAATACAGCCAGCGGAGCTGCCTTCCCATTGGTGTAGACACAGGTTAACAGTTATTCATACTTACCATAATGACTGCTGCTGCAGGAATATATGTTCTTGGAACGATGTATTAACTAAAAGCAGGTTGTACACAATTGGCCAATAAAATATCACTGAATTTAATCTCATTACTTGATTTTATCTTTGACTTTCCATATGCCATTTTGTCCAGCCCTGTAGTTTAAAACTGTTTGAACTGCTACTGCTGCTGCTGCTGTGAACTATTAGCCTGAAGTCTTCATCTGTGTTTGATGCCAGAACAATCCTCTGCCTATCCAGAAGGAATAGACAACTGTACTCATATTAATTTTTTAGCCCATAGACAAGCGGTTCTCAAGCACGGATGTGCATCATCAGGAGGGTATTTTAAAATGCAGATTGCTGGGCCTACCCCTAGAGTTTCTGTATTAATAGGTACTAATTGGAGCCTAAGAATATGCATTTTGGTGGCCCTGGGGGTTGAACTCAAGGCCTTGCACATGCTAGGCAGAGGATCTACTACTAAGCCTGTATTTAGCAGAATGTACATTTCTAACAAATTTTCAGTTCCCTCTGCTGCTGCTGCTCCAGAAACACAATTAAAGAATTGACACTCAAAGAAAAGTATACAATTAATAAAATGTCTTCTCAAGCTGGTTAGCATGTAGATTCTTTTGGAACTATCATTTTGTAATGTCTGTGGTATCAGGACACACCCATGACATGTCAACATGGGCCAGATGATGGGAAGACAGGGTGTGTGTTTTGTGTATTCTCAGCCCTCATGGAATCCATTGCCACTCCAATTCTGTCTACATGGTGATATTAAAAAGTACAAGACCCATGGCTGGAAATTCCCCATCTTTTGATAAAATCTTCATGCTATTTTTTGAAATAGATTCACATTACAGTAATACCTTGGCTTACAAACTCAATTTGTTCTATGATTTTGGAAAAGATGGCCATATTTGTGTTGATCACCCAATGTAGAGTTTGCAAACAAGAAAAAAATTTTGAAAAATGCTTCTGTTTACCAACCAAATTCTTTGCAAACAAAAGCGTTCATGGACCAAGGTATCACTGTATAGGCTTGTTCTCTGAACTCTTCCTGGAATATTTTTTGTCCAAAAACATTTCTGAATATATTTTGTCCAAAAACATTTCTGAATTATTTGAAGGTTTAGTTTGTTTGGATGTTTGTCTCTGAATAAGTGGGAGCAGTATTTGAGTCTGAAAGCCATCACGTCAGGGAAGCTCTTTTACAGATACATGCAGAATTTCCAAAGACAGAATCAGTATATTCCAACAGCAGAGTGCGACAGAATATATGCTTGTTTCTTTTGTTAGTACCAAAATAGATTTGTGTTCATTTGCTAGAAAAAAATAATTCTAGCATGATTAAAAGGTTCAGACATTAAGTGGTACATTGTGAAAGTGCCGCATAGCTATATGGCTTCCATTAACATCTGTGGGAGTTTAATCCTCCGCATTGCTATGAAAATGTAATTTACTCAGAGGCCAAGAATATTTCTGGATGTGGAATAAAAAGAAAACATTAGCAGAGAGATAAAAAACATCAGTGAGCTTCTTAAAATCCCACACTTCTTCTCTTAGGAAAGACTATCTTGTGATTGCTATTTGTTCATATGACAAGGAATTCCTTAGCAGCATACTTAGGTGGTAAGGGTGTCATTTGAATGTATTCATTTGATCATGATCCTCTCCCATGGTCTTTGAGTCAGTTCTCCCTGTCACTGAGAACAGGATGGACATTTCCTCAGAGTTGTATGTGTTAATAGAAAATAGACCTTGGATCCCTATCCAACTTTGTCACTCAAGGGCCAGAAGCCTTTTAGCAAGGAGCAGACCATTTTCTTCCATAAGACGCAAAACATAATAGGCATCTTACAGTTTTTAAAAACATAAAATGGAATAATACATCCAGAGTACTCCTGCTGACTAGTCCAGAGAACGTTTTCCTCTCAAGGCAATATGAAGGCTTTCTAGGAACAGGAAACACAAGTAGCAGTGGCAATGGCAGCAGTAACAGTGCCAGCTATTTATGATGCCCTTACAATGTGACAGCCCACTGTTACCGTATGATTTCATGCAAAGTAGACAGAATCAGTCTTTGCTCAAGAAAATGTAATATTTACACAGATTAGCAATGACAATGTAGGAGAGGGGTGCACACCTGAAAGTGCAGAACATATAAGCCATGTGATTGTAAACTGCAGCCCACACTAAGAATTATTCATGCTTAGTCTCATTTTTTTTTTCCTGCGGCACCGGGGATTGAACTCATGACCTTGCGCTTGCCGGGCAGGCGCTTAGACTGCTGAGCTAGATCCCTAGCCCTGTTTTTGAGACAGGGTCTCACTGTGCCATTCAGGCTGGCCTTGAGCTCACTTTGTAGCCCAGGCTGGTCTCGAACTCACAACGATCCGCCTGTCTCAGCCTCCCGAGTGCTGGGATTACAGGCGTGAGCCACCACGCCCGGCTTAGTCTCATTTTTAATCCTCCCCAGAAAGTCTACATGGAGGTATTACTTTCCCCTTTACAGATCGGGGAAGAGGCTGCAGAGAGAGCAGTAAAAAGGAAGGTGATGCTGAGCAGCCAGTGTAGACCAAGTGCCTAATCTATATAAACTCTGTCCTGTAATTCCATTTTATCTCCACGACCCTGCAAATTCTATCATTATTATTCCCAGTAAGAATTATGCCCAGTAAATAATATTTCCATTATTCATACTCTCAGGAAGAAAAATCGAGGTTTGGGGAGATTAACAAACTCACCCAAGTTTTTAAAAATAAAAAGTAGGAGGCCAGAGACTCAAGTCCAAAGTTGTTTGGCAACAGAGCAGAAACTCTGAACAATGATTATTTAGAGTTTGCCTTTCCCCTTTTAGCGCATGCTCAAAACCACTGTCCCCAGATCTCTTCCTCACTCAGTGATGCTGCTCCTGAGACCCTGGACCTTTCTTTCTTATCTCACTGTGGCTGTTCTGTTCTATCCTCTCATCCCCACACACTGGCACATCCTCATTTCTTGAGAAAAGCTCTCTGGATGCCAGTAGGGAGGGGTTTTGGACATGTAAATACAACCATATTCTGCTTTAAGACAGCTTGTTTATCTTTTATCTTGTATCTGTTACTCTTCTATTATTACCCAAGTTTTTGCTTTCACGGCTTGTCTCCTGACGAAGTTTTCATGGGCAAAAAAATTGGCTTTTGTTAATATTCTCCCAGAATCTACCAGCTAGGAGTCATCATTAATTGACATGACTGGATAATAACAAAGTTTCTGCCCAAATAATCTATCATTATTTTTATTCGGCCAACTCTGAAAGAATTGCATTGCTGGTTCTGTTACAGGGCATGCCTATGCTCTACACCCTATGTACTCACGTACATCTCCAATTTCCCCAAGCAAAGATGGGCATTTAAGGGGAGGGATCATGCCCAGCTCCTGTTAGCCTTCTGTTCTGTTTGCGGCACAGTGCAGTGACCCGTGTAGGCATGCAGTGATTGGTTCTTGAGGGTTAGGAATGAATGATTATACAATATTCGGTTTAATCAAAGGAAACTGGAAATGCTAATTTTAGGTTAAAAACATCTTGCTTGGTTTTTAAGTGTCCCATACTTGGTTAATTCACAAGGCCTGAGTCTCACGATACAATTATCGGGTTCTAGGGTGATGTGATTATTTGCACAAAACAGTGTTATGGTTTGGTTCAAGGACATCCCCGGAAAGCCTCACACATTCATGGGCAGGGGCTTTGGAAGGTAATTGACTCTTGGAGGCCATACAGCTGATTTGCTGTTAGGAAGCGGGGTCTGGTTGGAAGAGGCAGGTCACTGGGGTGTGACTTGCAAGGTGTACTGCCCTCCCTGGCTCCTCTCTTGCTCTCTGCTTTCTGGTCACTGTGATATGAGCAGATTTTCTTCTGCTATCCCCACTGCCCTGCTGTTCCTGCCTTTTTGTGAGCCGCTGTCCTGCTCCAGGCCCTTCCACCATGCCATTTCTGCCTTTGAGCCAGCTGACCTTGAACACTAACTGGGAACCAAAATAAAGGTACCCCTGTGAAATATTTGTCCCAGAAATGAGGAAGGTGACTATGACAGAGTATCTCAGAGGTGGCTCAGTTGAGGATAACTTCCAGAAAAGTAAATGTAAACTTGTTTCTTTCTAGCTGACAAGTTTACAAGCTCATGAGAAGGGGTTGTGGATAGGGCAGGAAAAACAACCAAATATGTAGCATAAATGAAAGAAAATTTACATTCCATCAAAATTGATTGACAAATACTTTTTAAAATTACTAATAAATGCTTCTGTTAACCATTTACTCTGGGATCCATGTACTCCAGTATTTCCCAAGCCCATGTGGCATATTTTTTCCTTAACATCTGTGGAAAGACACTTTATGTTCTACCACAGCGCAATGTAAAAAGCTGCAGACCTAACCTAGGCAAGTGATCAAAGAGGAGGATGCATAGAGGTGGGGGAGGCATTACTCAAAGAGCAATCATGTCCATTTATTCAGTAGTGAGTACTAATACAATCACCCTATTTCAAATGCTACTTTCAATTTCTAGAAGCAGCATATAAACAATGTATCATATAACCCATCACAGTGTAAGAAAAATGTTAGTAATGTAAAGCTAGTGGTTTATCTGAAAGACAAGAGGAGGAAAGAAATGAAGTTGGATAAAGAGGGAGAGAAGTAGACGTCAGCTTCTCTACTTTCTATAAGACTATTTCAGTGGGTGAAGACTCAAGAAGCTAAAGGTATACAGGAAATCTCTGGAAGAACCATAAAATGAAAAGTATAAACGATAAAGGGTTGGGAGAAGGCAAGGGAATGGGAAGAAAAGCATAAGTAAACTAAACACTCATCTTTCAGAAAAGGTAGCAATAAATACTCCTTTCAGATGATTCATAAAGAATACATTTTAGGGTTGAAGAGAACTACTAATACATCTAAAAATAGAAATGATCAAAACGGATTTATCTGAGGTGGGAGCAGAGGTAGATCTAGGGGTACGTTCCTCTAAAGTTCAAAATTGTGTTTTCTGTATTACACAGTCATCAATAGAGGAGCCAGCAGCGAGAAAGTACGTTTGGGTTCTGTGTTCCTGTACAGGTCATCAAGCTTGAGTGCACAAATCAATCACCCACAGGACTTGCTGCACAGATCGCTGGGCCCACTCCAAAGTGGGTTCTGGTTCATTTGGTTTGATGAGGGAACTGAGACTCTACCTCTAACTACAGATGCGGTTCCTAGCTGATGCTGTACGGCTAGATCCAAAGACGACAACAGGAGAACACTTGTGTCAGGGCAAATGTCAGTTCTGAAAGTCCCTGGACCTATCTTTGCAATTTTTGGAGTGGCTGACCCTGTGAAGAGGCAGAGCAAAGGCAAATCTGATACCCAGCTCCATAAAAGCAGATCCTGCTTGACTACTGTAGTCATTTCTACCTAAAATCGCTACCTCCAACATCCACATCCTGTAGGTAATAAACTGGAGGAAAGCACTGACGGTTAGATGTGAGCTGATTTCAGGGGCCTAATATCATATCTACAGCTTTCCACTTCACATGGAAGCCAAGATAAACCTCATCTAGAAAGACACTATCATCGATGCAGAAAATGTAACAGTAAATCTGAAAAACGGTGATTAAACCAGATTGTTCAATTACAAAGATGTTACAAAAAGGCCTGTATTTTTCATGGGAGATGAAACAACACATATTAATACCTTAAAGAAAAAAAAGAAGAGCTAAAATATTTTATGTACAGGAACAAATTCCCTAAGATAAGTGTGATCATTATGTATATCAAAAGTACCAATAAAATTAATTTAAAAAGAAAAACAGCTCAAAGCACTGCAGACATAGTAAAAGATGATAGCATTGTGTACCCTTGGGATTCACAGACATGGTCTACTACAAAGAATGCTTCCATTAAAAGTGTTGCCACCATCAGGCCCCTAGAAATATTTTACACATTTGCTATTGGCACAAAGTATAAAACTTTGAAATTCTTTTTTAAAAATTCTGTTCAAAAATATATAGCTGCGACACATTTACTAAATTTCATTTAGCGTGCATAACACTGAAAACAGAGTGAAGAAATGGTTACCAGTGAGAGGTAGCTCATGCCTTTTAATTTTATAGCCACAGAAGAATCTGCAGATGTGTACAATCTAATGCACTATGTGATCTGTAAATTCAAGTAAAATGTTTGATTAACTTAAAAAGTTGGAAGGGATTTAAGGTAATAGATTATATATGCACATGAAGAACAGAACACAGACATCACTGTTGACCGTCTCATTCTCAGAAGGCCAGGTCAATAGCCATCAACAAAGTTGCCTTCTGCTGGATGGCATTTGTTTTAGCACTTGCTGGTTGCATAAAGCTGAAAATACTAAATCAGCAGCCAAAACTATGAAACAATACCTAATTAAGAGTGTAGGACATGTGCCTATGTCTCAATCAAGCATTAAAATATACTCATGGTGAGATTTGTTTTATTACTATAGAGGCAGAAAACCAGAATTATCAACATTTTGTCAGTGTCAGATGGGGGTTGGGGTTTCAGGTGGGTCCTTGAACATCTTAGCTCTCAAACTCCACCCCCTCACCATCACATTTTGCTTTGATTCTTTGCCCTACCTTGGCAGTGCTAGCCAGGAGGTGGGCTTCTGTTTACTACCCTGATTGAGGAATCTACATTTTCTCTAGCTTCATTAGCAACAGGGTGTGGATGGATTCCAAGTTCTTTGAGAGTAATGAAGATCTTCCATCTTGCTAGCTGCTATTTCCCAAACTCATGTGTAAGTCTTAAATCTCTGGCACTTCTGCCAGCCCATTCTACATCCAGGTGACTTAATGTATAACAGAGGTGGCAGACATGTGGGGTCTGGGGTTTTAATTATTCATGTGCCTGTTCTATCTGCCCTATGAAAAGAGACCTCAGAATTTACCCAAGTCATTAATTGGGTGTCATGGGCAGTATTAGCATTTGACAACCTCCAAGAGTAAGTATCAGGCATTGACTAAGCATGCAGACTGGGGATAAGACTGACTTGGGTTTGAATTTCAGTTTTAAAGCACATTAACTGTGTGACTCAAAATGAGTAACATAATTTCTTTGAGCTTCAAATGTCTGTTAACTGTTGCATATATTTCTTCCTGTTTGTTCTTTTTTTAACCTTAATTTTTGGTATGCCTTATAAAAGTGCTACATTTGCTATTAAATAAGAACATCTTACTGTAGTGGGCTGAAAGGTTTAGAAGGGATATTAAACTTGAAGGTTTTATTATAATGTCTGATACAGAGTAAAGACCCTGCATCTGCTAGGTATTAGTAGTAGTAGCAGTCATTTTTACACTCTTGAGACACTGTATTTTTATTTCATAGAAGGCAAACATTGGAAAGAAAAATCTGTTGATATCCAAAGCTACACAAGAACTCTATTCACAGTAGTCTCATCCAGAGTACATAAGCACATAATGCCTGGTAGTGACACACAGGATGGGCTTTCTATAATTAAGAGGCGAGTGAAAGGCATTATCACTGCATTACCCATTAAAAGATGGTAAACTACTGTTTTATTTTTGGTGGTCTGGGGGACTGAATCCAGGGCCTTGCATGTAGTAGGCACATGCTCTGTCATTAAGCTATGCAGTATCCCCAACCTAGGCTATAGCTTTAAAAGATGCTCTAGTTACATGCACATGTCTGCCACATACTTCACGAAGTCATAGCTCTCTACTGCCATTTCAGCCTCTCCAGCATGAACTGGTACTTGTAGAAGTCTTCCTCCAGGACTGAGGAAGTGGTCCAGGATGGGCTCAGGAGAGAAACACGGGAGACAGGAGTACACCAACAACACACACAACCTAGACTGGGCAACAGTTGCTTTAAGGGAAGAAATGAACATTTTGGGTGCAAACCATTTGCTGTTACACTTGGCTGTTCATTTGCTACTTGAACTTCAGCCTTTCTTTTAACTTGTGATCTCATGAATTCAACTAGAGGAATTGGAAAAAAGATCTCATTCTGCAAGATATCTCTGAAGACAGCCTGAATGCTGGATTTCATCAATGACTGGAAAATGAGTACAAAGACCTCATGTGTTACAGCTCTGGCAGGCAACTCAAAACTGAAGGAAATATTCAGAAATTTCTATTTGCATGAAACTTGTAAGCAAGGATTAGAGAAGATAATTGATGCTGAGGGAGATAATCACTCAGTAAACAAAGTCATGAAATAGGATATCTAAAATCACTTTTTTTTTAGACACAAAAACTCTAAGAAATAAAATATTAATTCTTCCTCTACTTGCAATCAATGCTTCTCATAAAAGAGACTCAAAATAAGTCAGGTTTTTTGTATAAAATAACTATCTGCTAAAAGCCCACACGAATTCTAATTCTTTCTAAATACTAAGACATGATAGGAAAGGATATAAAAATAGCAGGCATCATTAGAACAGGAGTTGGAATGAGGATAGAAGTTGAAATTCCCACCATTTCTATTCTCCCAATAGGCACAAACACTCAAAGGTGAATCAGAAACTAGTAAGCAACATGGGTCTTTGGACAAATCACATATTCCAGAGGTAAGTGGAGACT
Organism: Cuniculus paca; assembly: GCA_004365215.1. Lineage (NCBI taxonomy): Eukaryota > Metazoa > Chordata > Mammalia > Rodentia > Cuniculidae > Cuniculus > Cuniculus paca. The sequence goes on from RJWT010000440.1 coordinate 30,315, forward strand.
TGGAAAAAGCAATAAGACAAGAAAATAGCAGGAGAAGGAAGGGAAGAAAAAGAAAAAAAAAAAAGCAAGAGGTCAAGCTAATTAATAAGCATTTTCTTAGAAATGAATGAGAACACACAAATATGGTGTCAAGACCATATACCTAATAGCTAACACAGCTGTTATTTTTATATTTCAAATTGACTGGTACCACACTGCTGACCTCATTTATTAAGCACTTAGTACAAGCAAGTTGTTATAAAAAGGAAAGTCAAAGATGAATGATGCTTTGTCATTGATTTTAAGGAATTTACAATACAGTAGAAGAGATGAAGCACTGTTTACAAATTTGTATAATAGTCATAGTAGGCTATATAGTCAACATGTAATACATATAGGCTAATTAACTGTGAGGCTTATACAACAGGGGAAGATTTTGGCTTTACAAAATTGACATGGGATGGGAAAGGAATGAGCTAAGAAGGCAACTGTTCGAAAGAACAGAACTAAAGAAACAGCTACAGCTTTAAATCAGTGGGCTCAGAAACCTTCAGACCATGAACAGCTCTTCATTCCTTCCTGCACAAACAATATGGGGTCTTCTAACACTTGGTGCACTATAAATGAGCGAAGATGGGGAGAGAGTAAGTAATCTGTAGAAGCAATTCCAAGTCAGTCTTGGAATAAACAAAGCAGGTCCCTTAGGCTTCCCAAGCCAATCCTCTCCACCCTATTTCTCCAGGAAAAAGACTTCAGAAATCTAGCCAACAAGAGTCTCATTAACCTCAGGTCTGATCTCTAAAGGGAAGAGAAAAGCTGCTGAAAGGTACGGATGTACAAATCAACTACTGAGAAGATAAACTAGGTGGAAGGTTAGCAGTCCAGGGAAAAGAGAACCATCAAGGTATGGGCAAAACTTAGTCCAACTACAACAGGGGTCTTCTCAACCAAAGTGTGGGACGAGCCCAGGGGGTTCTCCTGGGTTTTCACGGGGCCCAGCCTGCTGGCCCAGTAGAGAGGGTAAGGTTGATGCTTCCACAACCGTTGAGTTCCCTCTGCCCTTCTATACTTTGCAGGGCCACTGACCTGGCTGCATTCCAGAGAGAATAATTTAGCTCCAATTACTTAAGCTGCTTTACGAGTTTCACAGAGAAAAATCCCCTAAGTCGACTTACACAAAACCAGACAATGCCACACAGAGGGCACAAACGCATTTCCTCAAATGCTTTTCTTTAAGCAACAATTAAAATTTAAACAATGACAGAGGCAGGGCGTATTTTTCTTGGTTCTGTGGAAAACTTGCAAGGCAACGCTCCCACCCATTACCAGGACCACAAACACTCAGGTGTAAAAGGTCCATTTAAGGATTCAGACTAAGCAAGTTTTTCTTTTGGGACAATCAGAAAACGAAACAATGAGGAGGAAGTCCTCCCACACCATCCCCACCCCCAAATCTGCTGATAACCAGCAAATAATTCCCCGGATGCACGCTAGTGGCGCTCACCCAGAACCTACATCTGCTGTGTTGGTGAGACTTGCTTTGACACAGACCTGCCAAAAATAGAAGTATGCACTTCGGTGCTGTCAGACTGCGCCACCATAGGCAGGCGCACAGGGGAAGTTCCCTATTTGAAGAGGCCACATAAAAGATCACTCGTCTACATTATTTAGTCTAGAAAAAAAAAAAGCACTCATGTCAAAGTGTTAAGTTTTATTTTGAACCTTATTTCCTTCTGGCTTTAGGAAGAAATTATGGCAGGATAAGGTAAAGAAACAACCACCTATGACTGAAGAATCAAGAATCTACCTATCTCGAAGAATCAAGATAAGTCAGAGGGAAGTTGGAGGGATGTCAGGAGTTGCAGATCATGGAGGGAAGCTGCTCAGGCCACCAGGGTCCCAAGGCACAGTTTCAGCAACCACCCCACCCAGCAGACAAAGGAATATTCCTGAGATTTTTATTTTAGTTTATTTTTTGGAGACAGGGGGTCACTGCGTAGCCCAGGCCGGCCTTGAACTCACAGAAATCCCCCACCTCAGCCTTCCAAGTGCTGGGATTACAGGTGTGCAACACCTCACTCGACTATCCCTGTGACTTTTAAAGGTGCCAACATGCTTTACAAAACAAAATGTTTGACTACATTGCATTAAAGGCATTCAGAAATGCATTTAAAACAAAAACACTTTAAATGTAGAGCACATAGATGCACAATTTTTTCTCATGTTCATCTGAATTATGAATTAAAGTAAGTAACAAATTGAAAAACAGCATGAGTAAAGCATCTCTCACTTCTGACAATAAAGTCCTCCTTGCCTTTCGGTTACACACACAAATACACACACACATACATGCAGAGAAAACGTCCTAAGAGCTAACTCCAGGACTGGCTAAAGGAAGAGTTCACACACAGACAAATGCTCATGGTCTAATTTTTAGGTAACTACTGGACTAAGCAAATGTATATGTATGGTTCCAGGTACAATGTTTTCTGACAAACACCGATAATATGACAGCTCCCAAGAGCATTCCATGATACTCTTATAGAAGGTCCCTCCCCGACACACACCTTTGGACTGCTCCTTTAATTCTTCTAACATGTGTTTCTCCTCTCCTACTTTTATTTCTAAAAGAATAATGAGTAGGATTTACTAGCATGAACCATTTACTTTTTATGTCAAGTTGCTAAGCTTTAGGGTGGTAAGTCCTGGGTTGTGGTTGGACTACCCGTGCAGTGCAGTCAGATTATGTTTGTACAAGGGGTGGTCGAAATATATGGTGGAGGTTTAAATTTATTAAAGTTATTATAGTAAAAGATACATTGGCATTAGTCACCTTCAAAATACTTCCTCTCTTCAAACATACCCACACCATTATTTTTGCCACCTTCTAAAACAGTTCTGGAGAGTCTCTCTCATGTCTTTACAAAGTGTGATCAAAAATATGATGAATGCTGCTTCTAAATGCCATGCAATGGAAATATAAAAATACTACATTGTAGCCTCATCAACCTTATTCACTGGATCTGGCATCATGTGACTTCTGGCTCATTCTCAAAGTCAAACTGACCATGAAAGGTAAACAGTTTGAATTCGTTCAGGTCATTGAGACAGCCCTGACAGTGCAACTGAAGTCCCTCATGAAAGAGGACTTTCAGAGCTACTTCAGCAAGTGACAAGAAGTATGTTCAATATGAGGAGGACTTTTTCGGGGGGCGGGGAACTAACTGCTATGTACCTTTTATTGTCATCTCTTTTTTTATTTTAAAGAGGATACAACAAAGGAAAATAAAACAGAATAAAACCAATCAGAACAAACCAGAGTAAGTGATACAGGACTTCACAAAATTACAAAAGTAACAATAGTCACCGTAATGCCTTTTGGTGTCTTCAAAATAGCTGCAGATACTTTCGGACATAGTAAAAATCAAACAGAAGAGAATAGAATAGAAGCAGTAAAAACAAAATAATGGATACAACGAAAGACTACAAAATAAGACAATAGTAAATTCAAAATGGCTACCATATATATCTTACTATCATTGAAATACCTGCTCATGCCACGGGGTATAACATAATCAAACAAAGCAAAAGAGAATAAAACCCAACCCAACAAAACAATAAACAATGTAGGATTTCAGTGCGAGACTACAGGGAATCAACAATGGCTACCGCCCTCAGAAGGAGACCCCTCCTAGATGCCACACTGCATATGGCTGTCTTCTGAATAGATGATCAGACCACTGGCCCTAGACCTGCAAGGTCAGTGAAACACCAAAGCACCACAGGCTTTCAGTTGCATTTCACCTTAATAACTATCACTAGAGCCTGTGTTTCTCTGGATCTGCTGGTCGCTTGTGGGGGGGTTGACACTTTTGTTTGCCAGCCCACGAGCTGGAGGGGGCTGGGATCTAACTGTCCCCCTGCCAGTGGGAGCCAACGGGGAGAAGCTTGGCTCTGGATGTCCCAGTCCAGGCAGCAGCATGCACGTGGTGCTGTTTCCGGTGGGACAGGTCTAGTTCTCCCTGCCCTTTGTCATCCTATTTTAATTTAATGATTATCATATATTTTGATTACACCTTATCTCACATTCCTGTAAATCAACTGGACTCTCTTGCTAGAGGAAGGAAGGAAAAGAGGGAGAAATGAAGAGAGTTAGAATATGAACAAATGAATGACAAACAGACACTGTGAATTTTAAATCTATTACTAAAGTCCGCAATTCCTATAACTCTTAGCATATATGCTATAATAAGCTAGGAGTGAGATATCATCTACTTAAAAAGTTGATTTAAATTTAAACCCCCTTTGTATAAATTTCCTATATTAGCCTGCTCAACATCTCTCATTGGACATGTCATACTGTCTATGGGGTTTCTCATCACATGATCTTGCTTTTATCAGCAATTGTGTTGATTAACTAATAAAAATGGAGACTCTTCAGAGCTATCTACGTGTAGCAGGTGTGAGCCTGCTGCCCCAGCTGCACGGTGTGGGCAGGATAGGACAAGCCATGACTTTCCTTCTCTTCCTGTATGTGCAGTTGCTTGTTCTGAAGAAAAGGAGCACTGCTGCCCATCATTGATCCCAGGCTGTTAGAATGAGAACCAATTCTGAGATAAACCCTGCCTCAGAAACCTACTGTTTCACCCCAGTAACCTTTGCACTCATTGTCTCTTGGGATTTCCCCCAGGAGATCCCAGCTTGTTGACTTTCCCCAGTAGATGTCATCAGGCCCCTGCCTGGGAGAGCCTTGTGCATTGTGATCATTGTCAGGCAGCCGTGACCAGGCACCAAAGGGCTGTGCTTGGCCGGTGCATCTCCGAACCCACGTGCGGTCCATGATGTCATGGGGGCGCCGTCATCTCCTGCGAAGCATTGTCCACCATCTATGCAGAGCTAGTAAACAGCTCAGTTTTCAGTTCCTTCCCACCTTCTACAATAATACAACCAGTGAGGCTTGATCACTGAATACTCTGTCAATTGTGAATTGTTCCAGGATTGTGAAAATAAATAAAGTGTTGAGGGTTTAACATTCTCCCCTCCCCCAAGACGGATGATATATTTGTGAGATGAACTATGAGAGAAACCCTGAGAAGCCTTCATGTCTGAGGACTTCATGTTTCTCAGATAACTCAGTGATTCCTCAGAAATCATAGCTCTCTTTGAAAACACAAGGCAGAAGGCAGGTCACATCTTCCTTTGCTATTTTCTGTAAGGAACTTCTTTCATCACCACGCAAAAAAATTAAATAAAAAATAAACAAACAAAGAAAAAAATAAACAAAATCTATAAAATAAAAAACAAGCAGCTACTATCTTCAAATTCAACAAAACCCTGAATTTGACATTGTTTGATAAAATCTTAATGAAAAATTACTAGACCCAATGATTTTTTTAATAATACTTCCCAAATAAACCAGAGTTAAGAACAGCAGTGAGGAAACACTTTGCACCATTTCTCTTGCAAATCCCAGAAATAAAGAACATATAACATAAAAATAGCTCTTGCCCCAGTTCTTCTTGGCTCTTGCTTAGATACTGATTAAGAGAAAGGGCTGTAATGCAAGTTGGGTGTTTAATGTTAATTCTTTGCTTTTATTCTAGTTTAAAAGCACTCCCCCACATCAAAACATGGTGATACAAAAAGTGGAAATTTACTGTGATACAAGTTAATCTTATGCTTATGGACTTTAAAGTTAAAAATACTTCTCCTTTTGTATCACTTCTTAGAAATTACAATTTTGTATCCTCCATCGAGAATTCTATAGTTGATATTGCTACTAAAGAAACAGCCCTGACTCTGAAAATCTTCATAATTAATTTTAGAACCATATAAATGTTTTCTGCCTTAATTTAAGAACATCTTACAAACTTGTTTTATCAAGATTGCTGATAGAATATACTTTAGTCACTTAAAAATAGCATATGAGAAAAAAGAAATATGCTATGTTGTTATAATTCATCATAGGTATTGAGACTGTAACTGTCAATTGTTTCTTTTTATAATTTGCATTTTTCATAATTCTCCAAGAATTATAATTTCAAGGAATTTATAAACTAACAAATGAAAGAACAACTGCTCTCCTCTAAAAGTTTAATGAAAACAAGCAAAAACCTTGTTAAGAAATCAACATCTTTACTTTTCCCTCAAATGCACTAAAAGGGAAGACGTCAATGATTCACTTATTTTTTACTCAGCTTTGGCTTTTGCACCATCATCTTGAATAGCCTGTTCCCCCAGGACCTGTAGTGGCATAACTTGTCCTTGTGTGGGTTGGCATTGCCCACATTTTAGGGACTACCTGGTTCAGTGGAGCCTCAAAACTGGGCAAGGTCCTTGCCCAGGGCTTTATTATCTTTATTACTTTTAGTCACTGTGAAGTATCTGAAGCCAAGGGTAGTTCAGAAAACCCTGCTGAAATTGAGGAAAAGGATAAGATGGCTGAAGGTTCCTTCTTCTAACATGTTCACAAAAAAACACACCACTCTTCCAAGCTCCATACGGATAGCACAATATTCTATTTTTCCCAGAGGATAGCCACAATCCAAAATCATTCCTGACACCTCCCTCCAGGATCCTTTTCTTACTGTGCCTAAATTTAATCACCTCCATCTTGCCCTCTGATAACTTTCAAGACAGTTCTGCACTTCATCAGAAGTGGGCAAACGAGGCTGGGATAGGAACTCTTCTTCTTTTATTTTTCCTTTCTGTCTTCACACAGTCCTTTCCTGCCCTTCAGAAAGAACATGGGAGGAAAAGAAATTAAACAATTCGAAGTGCTTTTCAGGAGCATTTAATGCGGGCACGATGAAAGGGCCGAGGCACAGCCCTGCTTCAGTCTAGTAAGAGCCGTACATACATAACATCTGTCCGTGAGGAGGAAACACGTGCTGGGCTGCTTATGTGGAGTCTTGGGGAGCAGCATGGGGCAGAATGCACTTTGCTAATAGAAATGGCCAAAAGGAAGGGGAGGACTACAGTCTCCTTAGTTCTCCGGTTACTCATCTTGCACGTGAAGCGTTCTCATACTTTGCTGGGGAAATGATGCCAGCCATTGTTACAAAATGATTTTCACAGGAAAAATGCACTTTTACTTAAGGTATACAATTTATAAGTCTCTGAAAGCTGAGAACTGCTTCTCAGCATGTATTTATATACCGGATTCAGAAATACATGCATACATAGATACATACATGTATGTGTGTGTGTCCAGTGACATTCTTACTGCCACTGGAAAGATCAGGTCCCAGAGATTTCCTCTTGCTGCATGTTCCCAGCTGGGATGGCGTCTTCTGATTTAGGAGAATGACCAGCCCAGTTCCTCCCCCGAGCTCCCCCAGCTCAGGAAGCTAACAAGCAGTCCTCAGAAGAAGCTTCTGGCTGGCGCTTAGACCCAGAAATTGGAAAACAGACACCTGAGCACAGAATCCAGCTAAATGTTCTGGCCTCAATCACATAACCAATCACTGTCTGGGAGATTTCCAGAAGCAGACTCATCCCACATAGTGTCCAAAATCACTTGATTAGGATTTGTTTCCCAGATATTCACCTTACTTGGAGTGCCTTATTATTACTAGAAATGGGCTGTCTCCTTAAGATACTCCATAAAGATTTTCAGGTACAGGATGGTTTTCTTTCAAACCTCACATAATTTAGGCAGTGGGAATATGTATGTTTCTCAGTCCCTTTTGTAGCTTCCAAACCATTTCTCCCCTTTGAAAACCTAGCTTCTCTACTGCGTCAGACTATCACCCTTTATTCTGTCATATTCTTTCAAAAAACATCATTATTGCCCTTGGTAATGCATCCCATGCCCAACAACCTTGTGTCCATCAATGATCCTACTGCTTTCTTAGCAGCTTCAACATTATGGAACTGATGCTCCCAAGGCTCTGAACTCTTAAGTCCCTGACTTCCTCCACTCCAATGCAGTTTCCCCAATCCACTTCAGCCAGAAGTATATGCTATATCTCACACAGAGTTGTATGCCGTATCTCATCACCAGCAGCTCCATCACCTCTAAGATAAACATTATGACTATCTCAACCAGTTGTATATTTCTTGTTACACTTGTTCCAGTACTTGCTACATACCTTCAAATCCACAGACTCCTCTACGTTTTCATGATCACCCTGTCTTCTATTTTCTCCTTTTTGGCTTTTGTTCTATGACCTAGCATTGCAATCACTTCCTTTTTGCACTTTGCTCTCAGCATTTCAGCATAGCCTCCTGCAAAACCCCATGAACATGTTCAAGCAAATCCAGGTGCAGCTGGGTCTGGCCAGTTGAACAGTCCCAGAAGAAAACATTTGATTTTATTGGCACAACACACTTCAAATTTGTTACCATAAACTTTGGAACTGGCATTCAACAGTGTCAAATGTCTCATGAACCTTCCCTAGCGGGCTTGCTTTGCCATCCATACAAGACAGATTTCACACTAAATCCTCTTTCTTCATTCTCCAAATCCCTTCATTCCTCATTTTCAGCTGTCTTTCATGCTTCCTGTAGAAAACAGATGTGATGGGGTAAATTCTACTTCCTCTCTGACCACCACTTTCAGGAACCTCCTGTGTTCAATCTTCTCTCCTGTCTCCCCTCCTCTCTCTAAAATGGAAATGTCCCTGCTTTTACCTAAGGCCAACTCTTCTATGAGAACACCCGCTTCATCACATCATTCAGGGCTTCTCTGGCCTTAAGCACTTAGCTCATTCTATTATTCCCTCTCTTTCGTTTGCCCCATTGGTTTTTTCATCTCTACAATTCTTTTCTCATCAAAGAAAAAGATTTATCCATTCTTTAAAACAAGCCAACCTAAAACCCCCAAAATAAAACCTCTCCCTTGATCCCACTTTTCCAGCTACTATCCCATTTATCTGTTCCCCTTCACCATAAAAGTTCTACTGTTGTTTTTCTTATTATTCTTTTGTCTTAAATTCATGTAGCAAGATTATTGGTAATCTACATTTCACAAGACTAACTGTCCCGTTTTTATTTGACACCACCGAACAGTCTGTGTGGTTGATCACCTTTACCTTACTGAATCACTTTCCAACCATACCTTACGCATATTTATCTGGTCTTTCTTCTACCTCACCGTGCGCTGCTTTCTCAATCTCTTTTTTCGTTCTTCCTCTTTTTCGAGATCTCTGAAGGTTGGGGTGCCCAGAGCTCTGTGCTCATCTATCTTCTCTCCTCTACTTATTCTCTCATCAAGTTCCATTAATTTAAAAGTGTTCAGTATGCTCCAAAGATGGCTGTCCGATGGCTCCAGTTTGGGCCTCTAATTTCACATCCCTCCTTACATCTCTCTTTTGCTGAGGGAGCTACAGTTGGGTGTAAACAGATTCATCAGTCTTAAATTGAACTCTACCTCATGCTACTCTCCTTTTGTTCACTTTAATCCTGGAACACTGGCCCCTTCTGAGTCTAGGACACCCCAGCCTAGTCCACTCCCAGGCTCTTTGCCTTGGCTCTTCCCCCTGAGTGATATGTTACATTTGGAAAAGACTTTCTCATTTCAGTAATTCAGATGACCAAATGGCATGTCTTCTGAGCAGCCTTCCCTAAGCAACCTGAGCACAGCAGCCTTCTTGGTCACCAGTTACTGCTTTAGGCAAATGTGACTTCTTCAAAACACTTAATTGGACTTGAAATGATATTACGGACCTGTTTGTTTGCATGTTTGTTGATTGACCCCCTCACTAAATATAAGCCCAGCTTAACTGGGGAGGGTTTCAGGCTCCCTTGCTCACTGCTGTATTCTTGGTACAGAGTATGACACAAGGGAGGTGCTCAAGGATTATCAGATCCCCGATCATTTGCCATGTCTACATTAACAGGCATCAGGAATGAAACTCCTTAGTAAAGAGGCTATAAGCACCAGCTGTCCTTTCACAATTTTGTGGATACCCAGTGACATCAGTAGTCTCAAGTAGTACTCTTCAGTAGCTGTAGTCTATGGGCCACCTTGGGTCAAACTGTCAGAATGGTTTCCTTGGAATGATTTCTCTCTGCAAAGACAGACACCAGTCCCAGACATGAAGAGTAAATGGCATCTTTTCACATTGCACCTAAATGAACTATTATTCTATCAGTCAGTCTGATATTCTTTAAAATTATTACCTGTATTCTTAATCCTCAAATGTTATTAGAATGTTTTATGCTTTATTAGAATGGTTTATGGTTATGGAATATGATCTAAGCCCTTATCAATGGGTCTCTGTTAAGATTGTTTTAGAAACAACCAGTGTTAAACCACACAGCAGTTAAAGTCAAAACTTTTTAGTCATGCTGCCTGAAGTTTCAAAATTCCAAAACATGGTGAGGGATATAACTTAATCAAATATAGAGGACTAAGCACAACTCCACTATTCATTTCTTAAATTTTTGTTTTATATCGGTAATTATCTCCAAACTTCTGAACTACTACAATGAAAGAATAAATAAATAGACTCTTTAAAAAAGCCTGTAATACTTAGTTTTTTTTTCAAATCCAGGAGACAACTCTGTTATAAAGTCTTGAAATCACAGTTTCTTTCTTTCTTTCTTTCTTTTTTTTTTTTTTGTGGCACCAGGGGTTGAACTCACGACCTTGCACTTGCTGAGCAGGCACTTAGACCGCTGAGCTAGATCCCCAGCCCTTACAGTTTCAAATCAGTATCTCTGGCACTGTGTATGATGGATAAGGTACGTTTAGGTTTACTGTGTTCACCTGTTTTGACCAAGTTCTTAAACATTTAAGTGGAAAAGAAACAATTGTTTTGAGGAGCTGAATGAACAAAGAGTACTCCACAAAAAGGGAAGAAACTCCGAGTTAATATTTTTTTATTTTGTTTTTAGTAAAATAGGTGTGAAATGTTCTTACTATGTAAGGAGAAAATGGAGAGTTCTACTTAGAGTTGAGTTTTCCTTTCTAGTTACAGGAGATTGGAGTTGGATTTATTGAAACTAAAATCTTATGAATGAAAAATGTATGTAAACTTTAAGTTTAATGTTGTAAAATGTTTATCTAAATGAGGAACTTGGAATTATTTTTCTTGGTTTCTACCTATAATCTATCCATAAAAGGAAAAAAGGAAGTTGAGATTATAAAGATAATCAATAGCTCTTTCTAGTAAAGATGGATGAAAATGAAACCCACCACATCTGTTTAAACTTTTAATTAAGAGCAAAAGGCTAGAAAGATTGTGTAATACATATTTAAGTCTTTACTTGTTGGTATAAAACTCTACCTTCATAGGCAGTGTCTTAGTTACTTTTCTCATTGCTGAAACAAAACACCTAACACTCACGAGTCAAAGGAGGAAAGGTTTATTTAGCTCACAGTTTGTAGAGCTTTCAGTCCATAACTGGCTGGCTCCAAGGAAGGGTGGCTTGGCAGAGGGGCATCCCAGAGGAGAAACAGTTCATGGCAGGCCAGAGACGGCAAAAGCAAGACAGCAAGGGAGCCACCATAGCTCTTTTTATGTCTGAAATCTTATCCAGGTTACTTAGGGTAGGTAGCACTCACACCCTTAATCCTAGTGCCCTTGATCTTGGCACTGCACCATGAATTGATCACACAGTCTAGATCCAGCCATCCGTGAAAACGCCCCACCTCTGAGGCATTGGGGGGACATTTAGACACAAATCATAACAGGCAGGCTTATGTCAACAAGAAAAGATGAGATAGTGGACATATTTTGTAATCCAAACATTAGGTCAAGTTTGTGTTTGGGAATCTTCTTTCTGGGGACAGTCTTTTTTTTTTGTTTTTCCTCAACTACCTAGGAAGTTGCTCAGTTTTCCATAGATCCTTTGTACTTGTTTTCTAATATATTTTTCAACTTAGTCAAATCAGAATTTTGCTACTACAAAAAGACAGGGAAATACAACAATATGATTGGGAATTTATCTATATTTGTGGCCTACAACAACAAACTCTGATTTCTTGGAATTTCAAAGAGGAATTTTTAAATCACTTTCCTGAGATTTCTATGGAAAATGCTTATTATATCAGAATGTTCAGAAAATAGAATGATATTTTCAGTTTTTAGTTCAACTCAAGATTTTCTGGAAAATGTTTTGTTTAGCTCTTCATGTTGAAAATATTCTGTAAAGGCATCAATCTACTTGTGTTTCACTTAGTTCAGTCACTTTATTCACTAAGAAAGAAAACTGGCAGATATTCATAATCATGGCTTTTATTAACAGGATAGAATAAGGTACAGGGAAAGATGGAGACAACATATCTCAAGACATTCTGAAAATCATTATTTATAGGTTAGTCCTAGTTACAGTTCATTTTGTCTTGATCTCCCCTGTTTTTTGGGGGGTAGAGGGCGGGTACCAGGAATCAAATGCAGGATCTTATGCCTACTGAGCAGGCACTGTGTCACTGAGCTAAATTCCTGGCCCCATGATCTCCCCTCTTATGAACATAAAATAAGGAGAAAAGGTTGTTAATTTGTTTATTGTTACTTTGGTTCTAGTCAATTGAGGTTTTGTACATGGTGTCTCATACTATTTTTCTATTAACCTAAAGCATATTTTTATAAAAAATTTTATTAATGTAAAATATGCATATACTGTATTGCTTTAAAATTAAACAATGCAAAATATTTTTAAATATAAAATAAAATCACCATCAATAGATAAACACTAACATTTAAGTACACACACAATTCCAGCTTTGCAAAATGAGATGGGGATCATACTGCATATATACAGAGCCTACCTGATATACCCAGCAATATTTCTATGCTGCCAGGATTTGTAATGCTTCCATAGGATTCTAACATCTCCTGAACCCAACTCCTTATAAAGAGTTAGAAAGTTTCTGAATTTTATCATAAAACGTTACTACAAAATCTTTGCACATTTGTTTAATTACCTTCTAAGGATACGTTCCAGGAAAGAAAGTTCTACTTTACATTTTATACCTATTCAGGCACACTCGAGAATAATTGCTATGAATCCTTTGAACATCTGCTCGTATCAGAGAACTGTACTGATTGTCATGCTGAGCTCAGATTTACAGCAATGACTAAATGACCATGACCATTTAAAACCTCCCATAATAATTTGAGGATGGCAGAATGAATACTGTCCCAAACTAGAATATTTCTATTACACATGAGCCAGTGGGGCTTTGGCAAAATGCTCCCCTCTGGACTTTAATGAATAGAGTGGTCAGGGTTGCGGTTTCACATTTCATCAGGGAATGCCTATGGATAAGAATGGGACGTCAGGTGGCAAGGACATTTCCTCATTCAGCACTCTCTGTTCACCTCCAGCTGCTGGCAACAGTGGGAGGATCTACCCTCCCATTCCTGCCCTCCTTCCACAAACTCTCACTGAACCCTGTCTCCCGGGGACTTCCAGTGCTCCACTTGCGTATGTGGTCCCACGTGGTGTAGATGAAGGTGAGTGCAGACCAGGTTGGCTCATAGTGGTGAACTCCCCCTAAGTTTCTCAGAAAAAAGATTCCTCTAATGGATGTGTAGTCCAGTGCTGGAGGGCGGGATAGAGTAGGTGATCATGGACAAAGGTGCGCCTGTGCTCTGGTCATCCGCTGGATAGTCTCAACCCACTTGTCACTTGCTGCCTCTGCACTAGAATGGCTTACAACTTGTGTCTAGACTCTTGCGCAGGTGGAAAGGGTATAAGATGCAGTTCTGGCCACTGAGATGTAAACACAGGTTGGCCAGGGGCTTCTGGGAAGGCATTTTCTTTTTCTGACAATGGCGCTAAATTAGGGAAGCCTATTTTTTTCACATCATTCTGTCTTGAATGCAGCTTTGAGGCAGGGAGGTGGGCAATAAACGTATGCAGGTCAACACCCCCAAACTTCTGATCGAGTGCCAGTGGATTCCTACTTTCAAACTGCTTGTTCCCTGGAGAAAGCAAACTTTTCTGTGTTTACCCCACTGTTAACCAGATGCAATGCTACAAATGAAAATGAAGGTGTTCTTAACTGATTGTGACATTCCTCTAACCAAGGTGGTATCTGGGTAGGAACAAGAAAATGAAGAGACAAGAGGCCAAGATAGGGCAAAACAGGGAGCATTGCTTCAGGGTTCAAAAGCCAGTTTACACAGCCGGCTCATGCTCACACCATATGGCTCTTTCAAGGTCGGGAGGCACAGCTAAGTGTTCTGGGAGACACAGCTCTTGAAAGCCTCAAAGGGACTACAGGTAATTTTTACTAGGAAAACTATGTTGACAATGCCCAATAACGAATGTGAAACAATACAATTTCCTTAAGATGCAGCAACTTCCAAAGCACCAGAACTCAAAGGAACAAAACTCTAATGTGAATTGCAGAAGTGAAAAGTAAATACAATGCATCAAAATGAAAGTGAGAACGATAGAATGCCAGGGAAAGGGAATCAGCTTATAATATCCTGTCTACATCCTTTTTCCCATAAAAGTGTTAATAGTTTTTGGGGAAAAAAAAAAAAAGATCAGGGCAATTTTCTTAAGCTAACAGTGTTACCAGCCCACTGGAGCTGAAGGAAGAATTTTTAAGAAGAGAAAACAGAAGCACCTAGATTCTAAACCATCATGTAACTTGGCCAAATGAACACCTAAAACTGGTTATTCCAGATGTCTCACATGACCCAAAATACTTCAAAGGGATGTGTTGTGAAAAGAAAGAGTGAATGAAAAAAACCCTTACAATTTGTTGGAAAAATAACACAATGACTGTCACTGGCTAGTGTGGGTCCTTGATTTAGTGATAATGGAAATTAAAACAGCATGAATTTACAGGCAAAAACTTTAATTGGAAGATAAGAGAAAATGAAGAGGGCCACAGCTCTGACAAAACTCAAGCTGGTTTCTAAACAAAGGAAAAGAAGGCTGTAGGAAAAGGCTTCAGTTTGAGGAACTGAAGGTGATACAGGCCTGAAGGAGTAGATCAGACTGGCCTGTTCAGAAGAGCGGGTGGCCATCTTTAAAGGATTACCTGAGATGGGTCGTTATGTCAGGCCTGATTTCCTAGCTCTGGTGGAATCCGCATGGCTAGATGGTTAGTTCTGTCCCCATGTGAACACTGTGCCTGCTCACAGAGATTTGTTATCTGACACTCTGCTCTTCCTTGGACCCAGGACTGAGGCTGGAGATTCTAAGCATCACCCCAAAGAGGTTGGGTTGGAACTGGATGTTGTAAAGGCTGGTAATCAAACATTCCTACAAATTTTGAACATTAGTTTCTCCTATCTTGGTATCCTCCATCTTGAAAGAGATAGGCCAGGTAAATTGAGGGCTAATAAACTTTGTTTTGTTGACTTTCAAAAAAATGATTAACACCTATATTCAACATTTTAAAGGATACATAATGACAGTTAAGTTTTGTTCTACTTTTACTTATCTATATCTATTGCAACCTATCTGTAGGTCCAAGTGAGAAATCTTGGGCTTTAATGAAAATCATTTTTAAGTCTTGGATTGCCTCAGAAGAAAACACAGATCATGTTTTGCATGAATAACAGACTAAGGGCCAGGGGTTTGTCCTTTGTCCCTATGGTGGTCTCTGCCTATGTCACCATATATAATAAACCATATATCTAACAAATAAACTATTTCCTAAGGTAGTGACAAAATAAGGTCAACATTTTTAATGTTGGGCAAATTACAAAATTATAAATAAATGAAGAATAGCATGTGTTGGAGAAAGAACAAAATAAGAAAAGTAATATAGGGACATCGTCTATATTTCCAAAAGGTAAAAGACAACATTTCAACAGATGGTATTTTGTGGATTGACTGCTCTTAGAGCAAACATGCAAAAACCACCACATATTTGCATGTGAAACAGAAGATATTTCAAAGTATAAACAATAAACTTTAAACTCCAAGAAAGTATTGGTTTATTTATCATCATTTTCCAGCATCATGCATGGTGCCTGAAAAACTAAAATATTTGTTGAAACGTAGAGAAGGAAAATGAGAGAAAATGAAAATAGAATGCTTTTCAGATAAGTAGGGTGTTCGGTATAAAGGACTTAGCTTATTTTCTTAGCCACAGTGGTATCGTGTCATATAAAACACACATAAGTTGCTAAGTGGTACTCCAGAAATCAGAAATAACTAAAGATACATTCTTGTGAAGTCATGCATTCAAATGATTTGAAGATCAAACTCCACTCTAAATGCTATTCATCAAAATTTGACAATATCTGTCACCATTTTTACTGAGCAATTTTCAAATTGTTGTAGACCACACCTTTAAAACAATAAGGGCCAGTTGGTTTCCACAAGGGAAGGCTGAACTATATATTAACAAGGTTATATACATTTAGCACTTTTTAGGAACATTTCTTTCTTGGTGGCCTTATGCTTAAAAGATACCTTCTGTTTTCTATTATTGAGAAACATAGCTATGAAACTCACAAGCAAGGTTTTACTTGGGGAATGTTCTTTAATGGTACAACAGAAAAGCAAGAGATTTAGTTAGTAGGAACTTTCCCAACAGTCACCTTGAGGGCTTACTGCTGCCTACATTCCATAGGTAAGGAACCTGGTCTAATAGTCAATAAACAAACCCACATGTCACACAGTTACTAATCAAAGGAAGTGAGATACACAGGGAATTCAAGAGCTGACACTCACAAGACTGATAATAACTGATCATTCTCTAATAATATACTGCCAAATGCACACACTTGCTAAAACACCTTCTCACGTATTCTTCTTCGCAAGTTGTAACAAAACTTATTGTCCTCCTGGCAATGACAAACATTTATGTTTTAGGACCAAAATGTTGAAGTCACTGTACTTCAACTGTACTTGGAAATTCTTTGTCAGAAACCAGATGCTTCCTTTCCCTAGTTAACTTAGTGCTAATCAGCACCAGGAAACACCAGCAACACGTATCTTGGGCCTGGTAGACAGGCTGAGCCCTCTCTCTGCTGTTTTGGTCATGTGGTAGCCTGAACAGGTCTCTGGCAGAAGTTTTCTTGTCTGATATGTTGAAGGGAAGAAGAGGGAGGGAGTCACTCAGAATTCAGAGTGACCACGCAGCTCACTGGCCTAGGGTGAGGAGTAGCACTCCAGGGAAAATAAGGGTATTTTTCACGGAGTCACAGAGATCAAACGTGATGATACACATGTCTTAAAGTCCTTCTTAACAACAAATCCATAGGCATCCTCTAAGACTTCAGAACTCTTACGATTTTACAATTTCCCTCTTCAGTGTCCTTAGAGGGCCCTCTAAAAGCACAGTAGTACCCCATCCTTCATCCAGTGGCCCACTCTGCTCCAGTATCATTTTTATTGTTCCTAAATGTACCTAACTACACCATTGTGTGAACACTTTATTTCACCTTCTAGTGTGAGGGTGCCCCATCCCCCTCCTTTCCCAATGTTGCTCCAGCAGACTATTAAAATTTCCTACTGCTAAAGTTAACTGAGATAGAAACACCACAAAAAGGAAGTCTCCAGGAAGACAGGCCCTGGAGCGGCTGGGACCCTGGATTCGCAGCAGAGGTGCGGGACTTAGGTAGACGGCACGCAGTGCCTTACTTAACTGTGCCTACCAGATGGGAGCTTGGCCTGACATCTGACAGAGGACTTGCTCCTAAAAGAGTCCGCTTAAATTTTTCATCGGACTGCCTTTATAAAAAATTGAAACAGAATATTCTCCAAATGGGGAAACAGTTCACTGAAAAAGAAGAGAATTTACAATTACCTTTTAAACTACCTTCACAGGACTTTATGCTTTCTATGCCTCAAATGCCAAGCAAGTGTTTGCCTTTAAAATTAGAGAGAAATGGTGAATTCTTCATTTAGTCCAAGAAGGAGGCTCTGACATTTACACTCCTTGGATGGCAATTTCTCAGTATTAAAAGGTTTTGTCCTTCAGGCAATGGAGCAACATGGGCTAAAATGACACTGGGTGCCTTGCCTTGGAGTGATCCTCATTTGCACACTGCAAAAATGCCTTTTGTTTTCCTTCCCAAGGTGAGAAGGCCTGCCAGGGAGGGCACAGAGGAGGGCAGCAGCTGAATCACCAAGCTGGGCAGCCCTTCGTGCCCTGCTGCAGTGCAGATCTTTCTGACCCAACCGAACTCTCGTGTCCTCGGTGACATTTAAGTGCAGACAGTGAGCTTTCCCTTTAACATGATGCAGCAATCCAAAGAGGATGTGAGGCTATCCGGCAAGTTCATAAGTTAAATACCACAATTCTGATATTCCTCAATATTAAAACGTTTCAACCTTTGACGTTTTCAAAAAAGGGGATGAGGAAATCTGTATTTCAGATAGTGGGAGCCTGCTGTGAACGCAGATGGAAATTTTATGGCTTGTCTAATGCTTGTCTATTTTAATAAAGAGAATAAATTACGACAGCAGTGCAATTTCGTTCTGACTCCATGTGAAGCAATAATGAAATAAAGGTAGCCCCTTTCTCCTGCAATCTTATCTCTCTACATTATTCATTTTATTTCAACCTTAAAACTTATTTATCAAGAAGAGCACATTAGCTAAAAGGAGAGAAGAAAAAATCTCTAGGGGCAATATAGAAAAAATTTCAGTCTTAACGCCTGCCCTCCAAGAGAAAGAACAGAAGCACTCTTTGGTTGCCTTGAGATCCAAATGATAGATTTCCTATTGCATGCAGCAGTTCACGGTCAGGAGAAGGCACAGGCATGGGTGGGTTATATTGCTTCTCCAAAGTCTAAGGGAGATGCTGGTCTATTTGGCTTCATCCATAACGGTTAGTGATCAGTTTTACTAATTTACTTGTATTGTTCCTTTGCCCACCCTACATAAAAGGCATCCACGCCACACAAAGTTAACATACAATTGCAAAGATTGCTGCAATTCTTACCAGAATTAGAAACAGAAAAACAGCCCAATTAAAATACAGCAAGAAAGTAAGTTACATGAAACCATTCTCACAGGCTGGAAAGTGACTTGCTTCTCCTTCAGTGTCAGTTAGAAACTGTGGCTCCTCTCGTGTGTTTGAGAGGCAACACACTAAAGTCCTGCATGGTCTGATTTTAAACCCTCATTCTTAGTCTACACATGTACTTCTGAGTGATTCTTTAAAGAGAAAAAATCAACCAACCAAACAAACAAACAAAAAAACAACTCCTCAAAGGAAAACAGTTCTCAAAATCCTTCTTGGGCATGTCAGTCTGACATGTTACCTCTAAGAATTAAAATTAAGATCTGACAGTGGTGCCTGGAAATCTTCACCCTGGCTGCTTCCAGGGGAGGAGGGGCCCCGGGAGCACTGCACAACAAAGGGACTTCACAGGGTAATGAAAGTTGTGTGCCTGATGAAAGGAGTAGGTTAAATGACTGCATTTGTCAAAATTGCGTAACTATGCACATGGGACCAGTACATTTTAAAAGTAAATTATACCTTAATTGAAAAAAAAAAACTCCCTCAAAACACTAAAAAAAAGTACAATTCTAAGTACAGGGTACACTTCAGAATTTTCTGGACATATAGTCAAATGAAAATAAGCAAATAAAAGGGGTGCCTCTGGCTAAACATTTATATGAAAGCTGAGATTCCTAGTGCTGTGTTTTACTAGGACATTACCATGAACGGTTTTATTGTTAGGAGATGGAAGTAAATGTTCCTGAGAATGCAATTAAAAGCTCCATATTAAATTGCAAGTTCAAGCAAAAAATTCTGGGCTAGGCATTCCTGCCCCGTCCATCCTACTGACACAAGGGACCCTGGGACTTCCCTCCTGTCTAAAGTTTGTGTGCCAGCTGTGGGATACATTGGTTAAGAATGAATCTGGAAAGATCACTTCCCACAGAATATGTGCATGCCTCATTTTATGATAATTGAACATCAGACCTCGAACACAGATACATCAAGGCACAGTTACTGTAATTAAAAATGGTTGCTTTAAATTGCTAAGTGCCATCATGTATTTTGAACTGCTCTATCCAGGGAAACTTCTGTTAACATAACTAAACTTTTTTTGGCCAGTTAAGAGACTTGTTCAACTATTTCTGCTAGAACTAATAACTGCAAATACTGATATAGAACTTTTGGGTTAATGAAATTAAAATTACAGGCAAACATATATGAACATAAAGTGCAAGAAGAAATAGAAAATAAATGAATGTCATGAATTTTAGGGTAATAGTATTCCTTGCAAATAATTAGGTCTTTAATATTTAATATTAAGGCAAGCTTTTTGTGAAAGCTTTATGCACGCTTCCCCATAAGTGTTTTATAAAAATGTCAAATGAACACACTTCAATATTTTTGCTAGATTCTTTAAAATGCAGCTTCAAACTTGAAACAGTTTTGCAATAAAAGTAACACATCTGAGAAAAATCTAGTGCATGTGGTTTAGAATCAATGTGGCAAATTTTCAGAGCATTCTTACATCTCATGTGTATTCATGCCCAATGTTTTTAACAAGCAGATTTTCAAGAGAAATTTATTCTCCCATTACATTGTTTTGCAAGATATTTCCTTTTTAATTTCTCTAAGCTTCTGAAAATTTAACTTACAGAACCATTAAAACAAGCAAAAATGGATTGCATTAAACTGATCGGGTTGGGTCTGTTGCAGACCATGTTTTTCTATTTCTCTGTTCTTTAAAAATCACTATAAACACACTGTTTTCCAAATGGAGTACACAAAGCTTTTAAAGGACTTTTCATAAGTAAAACTAATACCTGTAGGATACAGAGACCCTGAATATGGCAGTGTAGCTCTGGGTTTGAAGACTGTAATAATCTATATATGGAAAGCCTTTGAACAGGCATGTCCAGCACTCAGCAGGCCCAGTGAATGACAACTTAGACTAAAATCAGTGGTTTCAATGCTTCTCAGAGTAATTCAGTAATTATTCTCCAGGCTTCTTATTTACCAGCTCAGTGGATTTCTGTTTTCTTGGATATTCTAACTCCAGAATACTGGCATGTGAACACTAGTACCTAAAACTCATGTTAAACAGCCAACATAAGGTAATGCTTTTTGCTTTGCAAAAATAGTGTAAATAGTTGACTGAACTAGGAGAAAGCAGAAGACAAACTAAGCCAATCCCTCTGCATTCTTTCACCACCATGGGGGTAGCCAGCCTTAGAAGCTCACCCCTGTATATGGCACAGGGGCACCTTCCTTTTCTTCACTCCACGTCCGGCAAGCTGGCAGGCCAATTAGTGTGACTTTTGATGATTTTCCAGTGTTTTCTATGATGTCTGTCCAAACTTCTGGGTCTTCAGGACCAGCTCCAATCTCCCCAGGGCTCTGCCTCATCTCTGTCCTTATAAACACATCTCTTCAGAAGTCCTCCACTGCTCTTTCTACATTTCCTGTATTGACTATAAACTATTTCAAATATATGTGTCTTTAAATGTATGTGTCTCCCTTACTAAACCATCAATTCCCAAAGAACTGGAAGCCTAATATTTCTTTGTATTCCCAGGACATATAAATATCTACAGAACTGATACGTTATAGAATCAAAACAATATATAAGCCTTATATTCACTTCAGTACAATCAATATTTCAAAATTTTGTTCTTTTAAGGTCCTTGTTGGCTAACTGTATGTCAAAATAATTTCACATACAGCTAGTTTCTATGGATGCAGTCCATAAAAGTTAGTTCCTAAGAAGCCAACTGTATACTTATTAATTAGTTTAAAATATATGAAAATCAACCTTTCAAACATTTTAACATGACATAATTTGTTCCACCCTGGTATCCAACTAATGCTGAAAGATATCCATCTGTTCTAGTGAATTCTAATGAATACTTTATGATTAAAAAAAAAAGGTAGGGGAAAAAAGCAAAAACAAAGAATAGAAAGGCAGAAGCCAAGTAGACAAAGAAAAAAGAAAAAGCAGTGTAGGACAGATTGCTGGGCCTTAACAATTACTTAGAAAATAACTTCTAAGTCTGAGAAGTAAAGTAATAGGAGATACAACAATGCAGCAGAAAACACAGAAGATAAAGAATTAAAGGGAACGAGGATTTCACATTGTGATAAATTTGTGCTTAGCTGTCGTTTATAAATGTTTCAGTGTGGCACAAATTAGTCCCAAATATATATATGAATGTCAAACACAAAAAAATCTAAAAGTTAAATTTGCACACAAAATTCTGAAAATTGGCTAAATTCTGAAAATGAAAATGGGCTAAATTGGCTCTCAATTTCCCGCTTCCCCAAATAACTGGAAACTTGGCTTCTTTTACCAACAGTGGCCGCAGCTCAGGGTGCACTGTTATGAGCTGCACTAACCACACATGAAACACTCTTTTCAGTTCTCCTTATCACAGGATGCCTAGGAGAGGAACTCGGGGGTCTCTAGACTATGTTTTATGAAGTCTGGCTGGAGAAATAGGGAGCCTTAAGCCTGGAGAAGCCACAGCATCTACATATCACTATAGCTTCGACTCTAAACATATGTGGCATATGGCTGGACATCACGGGGTGCTAGATTGAGCCTTAAAATAAGACAGCAGATTCTTAGGATAACTTTTTTTTTTTTTTTTGTGCAGAACCAGGGGTTGAACTCACGACCTCACGCTTGCCAGGCAGGCGCTTACGCCATTGAGCTAAATCCCCGGCCAATACAGCATATTCTAACAATGACAACTGCTGAGAAACGGAGACTGTATTTAAAGGTAGGACATTTCCACTCACAGGCCACTCAAAAACAGTGACAGATAGTTCACAGAGCTGTGTCAAGGAGAGGCAGGCTCTCTACCGCCCTGGCTCAGTGACCTCGAAGTTCCTTCCTCCTCTCGGATTCCTTGACTCCAGAGAACAGAGACTGGGAATTTTCCATGCAACCCTGTCCTTCGAAACAGATGTACGTGTCCTTCACATAAATCTTGTAGGTTCCAATTCTAATCTTTATGTAGGCTCTTTTTAAAAAAAGAAATGAAATCATTCATTTATTCATTAGAATGAAGTGACAGAACCATATATTTTAATTTGCAGTCCATGAAAGTCATTATTAATACATTAAATATGGTTTGAGTGATTGGTATAAAATTAGAGGCATGATATATCGCTTTTTAAAAACTTAGTATTAGCTGGGTGAGGGGGTGTATGTCTGTAATTCCAGCAGTTAGGAGGCTGAGACAGGAGAGTTGCTGCAAGTGCAAGACCTAATTGGGCTATATAGTAAGTTCAGGGGCAGCCTGTACTACAAAGCGAGACTCTGCCTCAAAAAACAAAAAATGAAACCCAAAATAAAAATAAATAGACAAAAACCTAGTATTAATTGTAAAACAATATGAAATCATGTTTATTGTCTCAATCATATAAGAGTAAAATATGATTCTCTCTTCTTTTTTTTTTTTTTTTTTTTTGCAGAACAGG
>RJWT010000440.1:53692-68365 GCA_004365215.1 Cuniculus paca
TGCGCTTGCCAGGCAGGCACTTACGCCACTGAGCTAGATCCCTGGCCCTTTTTTTTTTTTTTAATTTTTTTTTAAAAATATGATTCTCTAGAACATGTAACACTTAAATTATGTAACTTTGTAGTGACCCCTATCAAAACACTCCTAGTAATTGGTCAGTGGTAGTTCCTTCTAGCTAGGGCATGAGAAATAAAAGTAGATTTAAATTGGAAAGTGCTGTAGCAGCAAGGCTGGGGTCTCAGAGTATGAGACAGAGATTCAAGTGTCCTTTCCTGGGTCTATAGTGGGATGGTTAGCAGGAGGAGACAGCGTTGAAAAGTCAAAGTTGGAAATAATCAAAACAAAAGGGCAGGTAAGTAAGACAAAATCCAGGGAAGCAAAAAGTCAAATATGTAAAAGGAAAGTAAAAAAGTTGGGCCCCAAATAATGAAAACAGGAATTGTTGCCCACAGGGAAATTGCACGTTCTTTCCTGGACTAGCTATGGTGTGATATGTGGAAGGGTCCACCGTACATAAACAATCAACGCATGGCAGAAAATTTACTAAGAAATAATTCTCACTGATATTGGAAATTCTAAAACTGGGAAATGGACTTCTAGAAGGAAAGATGTGACATCATGATCACACAGGAAAGGAAAAACCCTCACAGGAAGCAGAGCTGAAAGGGATGGAGAGGCAGGTGGTAGACACGACCATGCTCTCGCTGTATTCTTTCCCTCGCCACCACCAGTTCGAATGTGGCAGTCCCTTCCTTTTTAGAGATTATTCTTCAGGGCTCCAATTACCTGCTGTTAATGAGGGCCCAGAAATATTAAATGGAAAATTCCACAAAGAAACAATTCGTATTTTAAAGGGTTCACTTTTTTGTTGTTATTGTTTTTTTTTTGGGGGGGGGAGATATTTCGAGAACTGAACTCAGCATTTTACGCTTGCCAGGCAGGCGCTGTGCCTCTGAGCTACATCCCCACCCAAGGGTGAACTTTTTTGAGTGGTGTGATGAAACCTGGCATCACTCTCCGTTGCCCCACTCTAGATGTGAATCGTCTCTTTGCTGGCACATCCCACTGTGCATACCACCTCCCTGTTAGCCATAGTGGCCATTTTGGTTTTTAGATCAACTTCTGTGGTTATCAGTTCGACTTACATCAAGCAGTGCTTGTGTGTAAGTAACCCTTATTTTACTTCGTGACAGCCTCAAAATGCAAAAGTAATGATTCTGGAAAATTTATTATAGTATGTTATCACCATGGTATTTGATTACTATTAGTTGCTGCTAATCTCTAACTGTGCCTAATTTATACATTCAACTTTACTAAAAGTATGCATGTGTACAAAAAAACAAAAACAAAAATCTCGGCACAGGGATCCACTGGGGTTTTGAAACATATGCTCTTGGATAAGACTGAGGCTACTCCATGTATGCCCTTGGAAGAAGGGTAAGGCCATCCCAACTTTATCACAGAATCTCTTATCATAGGAAACATCTCAGTTTTGCAGAAACCAGGCGAGGTAGACACACCAGGCCAGGATGACACGATGCAGCCCCTTCCCTCACCAGTTGAGAGACACTGGCCTGAAAGAATTTCGGGTGAGCTAAAAAGGAACAGCACAGGGCTTTGGGCAGACAGCTCCAAATCCTCAAACATTTGTTCAAACAATAAGACAGCCAGCTGGCTTAGAAGAGGGCCCACGATGAATTGGTGTGGTCCTACACAAGGCATATGTGGTGGAGTAGGGGCATGAGAGAGATGACTTTTTTCATCTAGAATATCTTCATAGAAAACTGCAATTCTATATAAGTTTCCTGAGAATAAATATAGTTAATAATGCATTTAATATGCAAAATAATGCTTATGATGAAAAGAAATTCCTACTACATGTGTAAGTCAGTGTTTCATGAAGGTGGGATTAAAGATGAGTACTAGCAGTTGGAAGGATCTGGACACAGAGATGGGAGAAAGGAGAACTGCAAACACAGGACACAGAGACCAGCAGTGGGAAGGAGACCAGGCCCCTGGAGTGGTGACAACTAGAGTCATCTGGACTAGAACTAAGGCCAATTTGTGGGCTTAGAGAAATGAGGTTGTGAATGGCAGCTCTTGCTTGAGAAAAGAACATCATGCTAAAAAGTCACCAGAAAATCAGGAAGATAGAAAATGAGAACACCTGGTTCAGGGAAAAAAAAAACAAAAAAACTATGGAATAGCATTGTCCTTTGTAGTACTTTTTTTAATAACAGCAAAGATTGAAATCAAATAAATACAGAAAAATAGGTTAATGGACTATAATTTGGTATATTCACGACATAAAACGTAATAGACCCCTTAAAACTTACAGAAGTATATTTATTGAAATAGGCATATGTTTACAGATTTTTATCTTTTGCATTTATGTTTTCATGAGGAAAAATGAGATTATGAGACAAGATGTAGCATGCTCACCTCGTCCTCATTCACTCTGATAAGGGAAAGAGGAAAGAGGAAGGAAGGAAACTACTAATACGTGTACTGAAAATACTGAAAAGACCTTTTAAGCAATAACATGTTTGTCTGGGTGCTTTACCTCTCTATCCTTAACATTATTTCTACAGTGGACATCTGTTAGGTACATGGTGAGAATAAAGAAGTTAGAGGAACGGACACAAAGAGTGTGCTAACAAGTTACAAGTAGTCAAGTAGGGAATAAAAGTGACACAACAGGTATTAACTCATGACAACAACTTCTTGAAGAAATCTTCTTCCATTTGACAGTTACTAATTAGTCAGAAACCCCATCTGTCTATGGCTTGCCTGGATCTATTATCCCTGGGAAGCTACCTGTCTGAGACTGGTCTGAATCTCTCTTCTGAGAGTCACTAGAACTCACTTTTGCTTACAAGCGCTCTTTGCCTTGCAATGGGGAGACTTCTGTAAAAACTCAAAAGAGAAATCCAGAAAGACCGGCCTAGGGAAAAAGGCCTGGTTTATCCCTTGTTTCAGAAAATCCATCAGACCCACTGTGGTGCCTGCATTGGAGGTTGGGTACTGCTGCAGGACAAACCAGGGCCATCCTGGAGGGGATAGAGCAGCTCTCTAGCACATGAGCCAGTGTCCCCATGCACCACGTTTCTTCCTAACAGAAATGCAGCTCTCATTTTAAATGGCCTTTTTGGAATACAGTCTATATCCTCCTCCTTCAACATAAACACACACGTATTTCTCATTTACTTATTTACTGATTTCCTGTTTGCAATTCATTCAGCAAATTACTTCCACCATTTTAACTGACAACTCTTACTAAATATGCTTAGCATAAAACAAGTTCTGATTTCTTCCAAGTGCACCAGGGAAAAATGAAAGGAGTGGGGAAGTGGGAAACTTGGCATTTGTTGCATCACTGCATTGTAGCTTTAGGTTCAACTTAATTTGGTCTCCACAATGGCTCTGTGGTACATATTATAGACGAGGACACAGAGACAGAGAAGTAACAGTGTCAAAATTCAAACTCAACCGCAGCTACTGCTCATTTGGAGTCTGCTCATTCCCTGGAGCCTCCAAAATATCAGTTTTCCTTTTATTTCAGACATCTCTGGAGCACTTAATGGGGGGGGAAAAAAAAACAGGCCAGATTAAGCTGTAGGAGCAGACACAGCACAGATCGAATTAATAATTTAGGATCCTCTAAAGCTGAAACGAAGCTCCAGGAAAGCAGGTCAAAGCCGGGAATGCCAAATGAATGTAAGAGTATTCTTTCTTCCTCTGCTGCAAACAAAATCCTGACTAATCTGCCAGAGAGCAAATAAAAACATAATACCTATCTGATGCCAAATGGATGGCTAGATAATTACTTTAATCTTATCCCATGGAAAATCCACTGAAACACGTTACATAAAATCAAATCATAACTGGCCACTGCAGACAAGGCTTTTCCATGGGGAGCTTGGAGTAAGACCAAGATCTGGATTCACACATAGGAGTGACAGGAAATCGTCCTTGCCTAGCCACGCAGCAGGACCGGGGACGAGGAGCAGGGCTCATGTTGGCCAGGTCATAATAGTTGGCAGGGGAAATGCATATTTTAATGTGTTCCCAGTCACTCTCAAAGATCAATTTCAGATAAAATGAGATACTTTCATAACCCTTTTGAAAGGAATCACAGACTGGAATAGAGGTGGATTATCAGGATCATGAATTCTACTGTAATGAAGACAAGTGAATGTGTGAATTTCCTATGCCTGGATTCCCAGTATTAATGTATTAATTCTATTTGGAATAAATGTGGATGGAATAAATGTGCATAATGAAATCATTTATTTTTAGATAGCAGAGAATGACTCCAGCTGAAGAGGCATAGTAAAGCAGGGCTCGTTAACAATGGCCATGCTTCAAAGGAAAGAAATTAATTACAGTCGGCATTTTAAAACATCAATATGGTTATCTTCCTGTTACTTAAGGGCAGGCAAATATATTTCGAGTGTTGACAGAGCTGAGTAAATATACTCATGTTACTGAATCAGGTTGCAGAGGCTGAGCCACAGCACCAAAACCCAGCAGATCTTTACAGATGAGGGGAGAAAATAGGGGACAGTGGGGGATTCAGTGTCCTCAGGAGCTGTGTTCCTTCCAGCACCTCCTGTGCCCGTCACTCCTAACCAGTCAGGGAGCAGATATGTGGCTGGGAACTAAGAGACTGGTCATTTTGGGATTTACTAATAGCAAACAAAATGCATTGTTCAAAATTATGGTTTTGACAAATGCTGTTTCCCTATACTGAACATTCGTCTAGTACTAGGATCATTTTGTACCCGTTTGAAAATTTCTCTGTGCTTCTCAAGGACACTTAATACTTCTTTGTCAATCAAAACATAAAACTCAAACCATGCACTATTATTTAAAAAAACACTTTTAAGCTAGTATTTCCTACATAAAACAAATGAACAATAATATTGATAAAGACAAGAGGCATGCAAATAACACCAAAACTAATTAGAAAGTAAAACAATACAAACAAAGAGTAAAAGGTGTCTTCGAGTGCAAGTATGTCATGTGACTAATGAATCACCTGCAAACAGACTAGTGAAACTCAGGTGGGGGGCTTGGAGCTCAATGGCCACGGGTTCAAGTTCTGTTCTGCTTTGTGCAGTAACTGAAATTCAATTTCTAAGCCTCAGTTTATTCATCAGCAAAATGAGAATAATGCCAGCATACTCAGAGGACTCATTCAAACATTAATTGAAACAACCACCTTTGATACCTGTGAGTTATTTTACTGTAAATGGAACCTAACTTCCCCTAGCAGGTTTCCTATGACGTCAAACAGGTTTGCTGGCAAAGCCTAAAAACATCTCATTTTGAACAATTCAAGTTTTGAGAACTCCCATTTTTGCCCAGTCTCCTCCCTCAAACTTTTCATTCACTGTCCTTATTAAGATAAAAACAAAGACCAGAAGGCCTATGGTATCTTTTCCATGCCAATAATAAGAAAAGAATCTGGAAAATCCTATGGTGATGGAATGATAATGATCTGTTTTCAGGGGAAGTAGCTTTTTGATGTCGGTGTTAATTTCTTACCTTTCTACAAATTGCACTCGTCTACAAAATTTGTTGCTTTTGAGTCTTAAGCTTTTAAAAGTCAGTTTCTTCCACAGTTTTCTCATACAAATGACAAGCAAGAAAAGGAAGGTTTCGGCAAACATGGAGAAACAGACTCATTTCAAATCCCCCGCCCCAAAAAAGGTCAACTAAAACACAAGTATTTTTGTCACTTAAAAAATAAAAAAAAAAATTGGGGAAAATATTATGTTCAGTCTTCCTTACCATTAGTAAGATTATGGCCCTGTTAAGACGGATTTGTACTAGTTACAAGATACAAAAGTGATTTCAGCTTCAACTTGTTTATTTCACCCAGTAATGTCACCCTCTTACTTGCTAGGCCCCGTTTACTATTCTTTTGGAGGAAAAAGATAACTCATAAGTGTGATTCTACTAGGGATATTCTACCAGGAAAAAGCCTACCATGGCATTTCATGGTCCAGGAAGGAATGATTCATCTCACAGGACCCAGTACTCCACTCTGTGAAAACAGTGCTCCCAGTGATAATTTGGGAGCAACTCCAGGTGTAGAGACATGGAAAAAGCACCAAGCTAGGAGCCAGACTGACCAGACTTTGAATTCCAGGTCTGCATTTACTAATCATATGACTCTTGACAATCTGTTGAAACATTCAGGGTAGAGCTTCCTAATCCAAGCAACCAGGACAAGAATATCCATGTCATGAGGCTTCACTACAATGAGCTACATCAAGCACCCAAAAGAGTGCCTGGCCCATCAGGGAGTCAATAAATAAAAGAACAGGTAAATTCTTCTCCACATACATTTGCTGTGTGGTCTTTCTTTTGAGAATAAAAATCACATGGAGACTATGATGAAATGTCTAAGGAAAAGTGTCTGGGTTTCTGACTCAGTGTTTCCTTTGGTTTTAGATGAACGAGAGTGATAGAAGCACAATGACAACTCTGAGTAGTTATAGAAGGTGACCAATTAGTCAAGTGCGAAGTCCTTTGCTCTGTGTGACTGAAACAGCTAAGAGGTCCTTTAAAGAGCAATCCCGGGAAGCAGGGCAAGGGAAGGGGCTGGTAAGGAGGACCACCAGTGGACTACTGTGGGCTCAGAAAATAGGTATAAAAGGTATAAGGTTCCCATGGTCATAATATATAAACTATACAATAAAGATTCTTTCATTCAGCCAAAGTAAGTATATTTTGCCCAATAAATATTTCAACATTTATGCTTGATCTATAAAACAATATTCATTTGTTAAAAGAATCTTTTGATGTTTTTCTCTGTGCATACTTTTTCTTTTTTTTTAAGAGTAGGAAAATTTATTGGAGGAAAGGAATGGGGAATAAGAATAGCTCCTGAGAGACAGGAAGAGTCCTGAATGGGTTGCCAAGGAGCCTGCCTCTCAAAAGAAGTTTTATAGAGCAAAATCATGAGACAGCATGCCTGGAAACCCAGAACTCAGGTGGTGAGGAAGGAGGATTGCCATGAGTTCGAGGCCAGTCTGGGTTACCTCTATGTATATGTTTTAAAGCTTTCTTTCATGTATACACAGACAATCATTTGAATACTGAGAGAAACTAATAACAGTGTTAGTCAATGGAAAAATACATTTAAAATATGAATCTTCAAGAGTATGTTTCAAAATGATGGATTTAATTCTTAGCGGGCTGTGAAAGAGAATGCAAAGAGCTAACCTGCAGGACTCAATGGTTGTATGGTGATGGTGGTCTACTGGTAAAATTTCATACAGCAAATAATTTCAGTGAATGATTTTCTGAGTGTTACATTCCCTCATTTTCTTAGTTCTTGTAACTTTTTCTTGGTTACAGTCACTCAGTTACATTTGAGAGCCCAATGCCATAGGGCAAGGAAGCTAGAAACCCTTGCTAGAGTTCCCTTTATGCCAAGAACCTGGCAAAATGCATTTATTTACAGAATCTCTACTAAAAAATTAATATCCCTGTTTGATCAGTGTGGAAACTGAGGCCCAAAGAAAGACACATAGCTAATCAGGAACAGCTTCAATGTGAATTCACATCTAGCCCACTATCACAAATTCTCATACTTACCCTACTCACATTTCTCTATTGTGTATCTACTATACTAATGCTTTTAACCTTCTAGTAAAATTGACTGTGTCTACTAACCTTCTTTAACTGTGTAGATTTCTTACAAAATATTATTTCATTAGGATAAAATAATGTTGTTTGTATTATTAAAAGCACAAGATTTCGGGGGGAGGATCTACATGTAGATTGCAGATGTTTCAGTTTCTCTGACTTTCGGTGCCTAGAAAATCTTGTACTTCCTTCCAATCCTCCTTTCATGATTTTTACCATGTAGCTCATATACTGTCCCCTTCCAATAATGGCAATAGGAGAGTTCTGTTCTGCCTAATGGGCAGGCTACAGACCTGGCAGATATGAATGGTGGCCTCTGTTTAACCTATTGTAATGGGTTTCATTTGAGTTTTAACAGAATCAAGAATATGACCCTGTTTAGTCAGAGGGCTGCTACTGACTGAGAAATAATATACCAGAACCAGTTAAATCTGAATGGAGACCTACACACGTTATAAGCAGGTCCTGCAGCAGGCAA
This sequence comes from Cuniculus paca, assembly GCA_004365215.1. NCBI lineage: Eukaryota > Metazoa > Chordata > Mammalia > Rodentia > Cuniculidae > Cuniculus > Cuniculus paca. Next base: position 61,833 of record RJWT010000440.1, read on the forward strand.
TGATGGACCATCCTACCTCTTGACACCACTGTGGCTCCACAGAGCACAATGTTGGGAGAACAGGATAAGCACCAGAAAAAAAATCTGACCCATGTGTTAACAATTCAAACTCAATTTCCATCATGTTCCTCTCAATTCTTCTGATTTATAAAGACTAGAACACCAATTGGGGCAAAACTATAGGAGACTGCTTGTTTTTAAATGTTATTTTTCTATAAAAAGATTTCTGTGGAATAAAATTTGAATAATGTAACCAATAGTTAACATTGTATTTAGACATTCTCTTTTAATATTTAACGTATACATCAATCAATACACATAAGCCAAAAGTTTTTTTTGGTGACTGAATTCCTCTTAAAATTATTTAAAATTTAGAAGTACATTCACAAGTAAAATAGCTTATACAATTTCTCTATTTTGCAGTTAAATTTAAATAATTAATAAAAATCCAATTATGAAATAACTTTCCATATCTCAAAAGTGATTATTCTTCTCTTGACATGAGAATTTACCTTGGACAGCCTGTAATAAGAAACTTCCTTAAGAAAACCTCTCCTATAGAGGTTTTAACAGCTCAAACTAGGGGCTGGGAACTACCAGGACAATTTTGGTTTCAAATCTAACTATTTGTGTAACCTGAGGCAAATTGCGTAACAAAGTTAAATTTTGGATAACACTTCGCTACATGTGGATAACACTATGTCATTACAATGTTGACAAATTCAAATAAAACAGACTCCAAATTCCCTTCATACATAAGAGATCCACCAAAGATATACTTGTATTTTCTTTGTCCTTGACCCTATCTTTGCAGAATAGTGTAAGCAGCATCTAAAAGAAAGCAGGTAGACAGGCTCCTCCTGTGTATTACCAGTATTTACACAGAAACAGGCACAATCTAAGTATTCACCAAATTTTTATTAAATGAATGGAGGCAGGAAAATTTGATATAATATATACCTTTGAATAATCTAAAAAGAAAATAAATTTCTATCAAATCCTCTTTTTCTCTGAATAGACATATAAAAAGCTACCATTTTTCTATATTGAGATTCAATAAAATAAATTACAGAGAGAAATATATCTTCTTGCCAAAGGAAAACCAGAAGACAGACAACATTACGGGGCTGCAGAGGGAGGAAGAAACAGTTATCAGTAACTACAGTACCAGAAGTGCTGAAGCTACTTAGAAATTCTAAAATATATTCACACACTAATAATTTATTCCTAACATAATTTACTCCGAACATAATCTTGCAGTGCTCATAACGGTAGTTGGTCCAGAGCAAGAAAGTGTTAATAAGTATTGTTAATGAACAAACGAGAAAAAGTTTTATCAAGAAAATTATGTAGAATAGTAATAAAGAATATAAAAAAATCAGTCAGCTGACAGATTTCACTGAAGAGCACCCTTGCTTCTCAATAATCAAAGATGGGACGTCAAAGGACACAGCTTTGCCACCTCTCTGTGAGTGAGGCCACACCTTCTATTACCTGCTGGGATCTGTTGGCACGATCCCTGAAAACTTGGCATAAAATTACCCATGTCTTCTTCTGTTCATTTGACTGTTCATTCTGAACAACAAAAAGGATCACAACCACCAACACTAAATGACTCTTACTTTGTGCCAGGTTCTGTCCTAAAACCAAACCACCAAAAGCTCATTACAATCTTACGATGAAGTTCATATTATTGTCCCCTTTTGCTGGTAAAGAGACTGAGACAACGAGAGGTTAAATCACTTCCCTAAGGTCACACAGCCAAGTGATAGCACCAGTATCTGCTCTCAGAAAATCTTACTCTGCAGACGAAACATAAGTTAACACTAACTTTTACTCATTACATAGAACTGCTTCTCCACCCATCCATCCATCCATCCATCCATCCCCCAAGTGCCATTTTGGTTGCAACAAATAATTATGATACCACCTGTGGCTTAAAGCAACTCCTGGGTGAGCTACACAGGTAAACACTTAATTGTAATGTAGACTGTCAAGTGGGCTTATAAGGAGACCGGGCTCTCAAAAGACTTGAAGTTCATATACTAAATTGAGCAGGAAATGGAGCAGGTTTCCTTTGCTTCATAAGTGCACAGTTTGGGAACTACAAAAGTCCAGCTGCTGCAGTACAAAACCACCCCTTGCCTGGCACGTTACCTCTTAGGCACCTATGAAGGGGAAAGTATGAGGAAGACCTGTCACATACCAGGAAGCACCAAGCTTCTGCAGCAAAAAATCCCACTATCCTTCAAGTTGTCTTAAGTCTGTTTCTCACACATAAGAGGTTAGGGGTGTTTTATGACAATAAACTCGGGGGTTAAATGCAGATTCTAAATACATGAGCCAAGTTTAAGCCTAGGTCCATCACTTATTAGCTGTAAGATGTCAGGCAAATTATTTCAAATCTTGGTTTTATCTAGGGAAAATGTAGATGAAAATAATACCTGTAATGTAGAGAAAAGATAGAGAGAAAAAGAAACTAATAATCCCTGGGACTCTCTTTTCATCCTGCCTGACGTACTGGCAAGTACCTAGCACACTGTTGGGTTCTCATTACACTAATGTGTGTTCAAGGATTTGAAGCTCTGGTGCTGGTCATTTTTATTTATAGCTTCGAAATTATTTATTTTAAAAAAACAAAGAGGGCAAAACATTAAAATCTATTAGAGAGGGTAGGAAAAACACCACAATCTTGATTTACTTAGAGACATTCTACTTATTAAAGATTCAGATTCTGCGTAATGGACTATCATTGATAAGATTTTATGAAACAAGTCTACTTTCATATACTGTATAGCTATGAAATTAGCAATGCCATATACTTCCTATGCATGGTTAAAAATGCAAGCTAGAGAGAGACTACTCAAATAGAAATTCCATCTCTACCAGTGACTACTGTGGGACAACCAACTTAAAGGTTCAGGACTCAGTTTCTTCATTTGCAAAATGGGAATGAAAATAGCTTATTAGTAAGATTAATGTGAAGATTAAATGAGCTTCCATCTACAAAACAATGCAAAACTCTAATTGGTGTATAAGAAATGGTCAATAAATGTCCTGGGAAAAAAGACATGAATTCAGGAAATGTAATTCTTCATCTTCTCCTTCAAGCCAAAAACTTGGCAACTTCCCTAGAATCTGATCTCTGCTTCTCACTTCCTACCTACAATCCCTTGCCAAGTTCTACTGAGTCTTCCCTTAAATATCTTTTGTATGCTACACCCCCTCTCCAGTGGCCGAGTCTCCCCCCGTTCAGGCTCTCAGCATCTCATGCCTGGATCGCCATCAGAGCTTCCTGACTGCTCTACCTGCTGCTGTCTGCAACACTGATGGGTGAGGATGGCTCCAAACCACAAAGCTAGCCACAGTCCACTGTGCCTCCCACCACCCGCGAAGTCTCTCCTCAAACCCAGAAAGACGGCATGCAAGGGTCTGCCTGCTGTGCTTGTGCTAATTTCTCCTGCTGTTCACTCAGGCCCATTTTGCTGTAGACATCTAAATACTGGTTCCCACAGGTCCTAATGGGCTCTGCTACTTCCACCACTTTGGACATGGAATTCTTGTTTTTTTTTCTCATCTATCCAACTCCTCCTCAAGGCTCGGCTTTCCTGCACCCTTCTAGGAGCCCATTCCAGTCAACTGAGTCTTTCTGTTAGCTCTACTTTTTCACGCCTGGTGTAGGCTGGTGAGTGGCGCTCTAGTGTTTCTCCCTACCTCTGATGGGGAGTACAATACTGTCGTCACTATTCTTTCTTTAGTTTTGTCTCCAGTATTTGACATAATGCCTGACTCATGAAAGTCACTCATAAATGTTTACTGATGAACACAAGAATGAAGCAATGAATATTTAGTCATATTCTGTCACTGGTTATGAGTTTGATGTCAATAATCACAGATATTCTTAATCATGGAACTAATTAAACACTTTATCCTAGTATCTAGCATTGTGTATATATATAGATAATGTACATAAGTATATATGTACATATACATATATATGAGAGAGAGGAATCCCATAGTGCTTCCTTTTAGAATATAAATTTCCTTAGGTTACCTTCAAGTTAATTTTTGACCAGAAGTAGTAGACGCATATGAACATATATTAACATGCTAAAATCCCATTTGTTGGATACATTAGTATCAATTCTTTGGATATGCCTCACTACTGAAATGGATTTTACAGTTTATAAAGGAGAGGAAAAAACATGCAGGTAACACAGCACCAGAAGCTACTGGCAACCAGAGACCTATAGAGACTGCAGCCTGTACCCCAAGAAGGACGTTTTTGACTTTAAACTTTCATAGGTTTTGTGGTAAAGTGGGCCATCTGCTTACAGACACCTGTGGGCTAGGGATCCTGCTAGGGCAGAGAATACAAAAAGTTCTTCCCTGAATGTTGGTTAGGACAGGGACCGAGTGTCAACCCACCCAAAGGCACTCTGGATATGCTGCCCATCAGGAAAGGATTGGAAAGAGGAAAAGAAAATAGGGAAGAACAGAGGGAAAATACAACAAACATTTGTAAATGCATTTTCATGTAGTGTTTAAACTAGACACTCATTAAAACTTCTAAATTTTTCCTATGAAGCCAAAAACATTGGAGAGACGAGACTAAGGCCTAAGATATGGGGATATAGCTCAGTGGTAGAGCATGCTTAGTATGTGGATGGATGGCCCTGAGTTTTTTAGGCCTCAGTGTGTGTACACACATACACACACATACACACACGCATGCACATAGATTTAGATTAATCTACCTAGATGCATTTCTTTTTAACAAGTGAGAAATTTTTTTTCTTAGTGCAATTTAGGTTGTGTCAAGAATAAAACAGATCTTTATTAAAATTCAACTAATTATAAATTCCTAGAAGTTCCCTATATTTTTGACTGGTGATTACATATTCATGCTAACATATTCAAAATAAATCAAATGTGTAACTGTGTATGATTAAAAAACAGATGAGGCTAGGTGCAGTGGTGCACACCTGTAATTGCAGCATTTGGGAAGCTGAGACAGAAGGATCACAAGTTCAAGTCTTGCCTGGGCAACTTAGTGAGACCCTATTTTTAAAAAGATACAGGGACTGGGGAAATAGCAACACAGCACCTGCCTGGTAAGCGCAAGGTCCTGAGTTTGACTCCCAGTACTCACAAAAATAAACACACATGTACATACATAAAATTAGATTATCAAAAAAAGATATAAAGGGCTGGGGATGTAGCTCAATACCATGAAAAGAAAAAAAATCTGATGAAATATGAATCCAGTGTTATGTCTACAAATGTACGATAATTTGATTATGATTTGTAGACTATCCCGTGCTGTATGATGTGACATCATATAGAGACATCAAGACAGGTTCATTTTGGGTTTGTTTGAGCTGGAATTACAGAGTTGCCATTGACACAATTAGTTTATAAACAGACATTCTTTTATCTAATAATAGATAGTAGTAGTTTAAATATTTCCTAAGCTTTTCTGTTTTGTGATTTTATGAGAATATTATTACTTTTATGCAATTAAAAGATCCCGGGAGGTATTTCCACATATAAGCAAGAGTAACTATTCCATAATTACCCCCAAATAATATTTAAGTGTTTTTTTCTATTGATAGGAGGTCTACAGTAGAGAATAAAGTAGCCCACAGGCATTAATTATGATCTTGCAAAAAAAAGAAACTCAAAGTCGAAACAATTTATAGAGAATAAAGGTTATGTGCGCTACACCACTGAAGGAAATCGAGAGCATCTTCAAAATGACTGAATCTGAATTTTGTACACTGAGCACAGTCTATGCAATCATGTGATAATGAATATTGTTATCCTCCAAAATATGCTGTACCTTTGATAGGGAATCTACCTCTTACACTCTGCTACAAGAGCAAGACAGTGAACATACTATCCAAGAGCCACATTTTGGATCTACTCTGAGAGTGTCCCGAGAACACCACATCCAAATCTGCCTGCACAGTTACAATAGCAATATTGATATTTCTCCACGTTCCCTTCTGGTTGCTAAGAGATTTACACTGGACAGACTCTGTTGTACTCATAACAAAGCATTTGGGTCCACAAAGCATTTGCTTCAGCTCAGTGAGTCCTGTAGCCTCCCTTCCCTCACCTCTTCCCTATTTTGCTTTTGAGTCAAATGGGGGCCCAGGCAGCAAAGCAGTAGGTCAGGCGTTACCGCATAGGAGACTGCTGCACAGGAGTCTGGGGAGGCTGACAACTCTTACATACAATGTCAACCGAATGATGGCACCGTATAGTCACACAAATATATGTCCCTTTCTGCATGTGTCTCAGAAGTCCGCTTATCATGGTGGGGGGGGGGGCTTGAGTGGAGGAACAGAAGTGTAGAGAGGGGGCAATCAATATTGACCTTCCCACAGACTAATCCAGTAAATTAGACTAGAATCTAGCAAAATACAGCTATCTCATGACAACCGCACTGTGCAAGGCTTTGAGATATACCTGCACAGAAGTCCTTACTCTTTTTGCACTTTTAAGAAAATATATTCAAGAAGTTTATT
>RJWT010000441.1:0-68287 GCA_004365215.1 Cuniculus paca
TTTTGCGGCACCGGGGATTGAACTCACGACCTTGCGCTTGCCGGGCAGGTGCTTAGACCACTGAGCTAGATCCCCAGCCCTGTTTTTTGAGACAGGGTCTCACTATGCCATTCAGGCTGGCCTTGAGCTCACTTTGTAGCCTAGGCTGGTCTCGAACTCACAACGATCCGCCTGTCTCAGCCTCCCGAGTGCTGGGATTACAAGCGTGAGCCACCACGCCCGGCTTGTGTACTATTTCTTAAAGTGTGTGAATTCATAAAATAAAATACCTAAAGTGACTAGGAAGCAATTATACTGAAATATTTATCAAATTATTAAAACAAATTTGGACTGTAGCAATATACATACTTCATTAACATTAGATCTAGCAGTGGATATAATGACTACTCTTATTTTAAAGTGGTGATTAACATAGATAATATTTTCAGACATTAGCAATCATTGCAGTGAGATTTGAAAATATTTACGATTTCTTGTGGTGACAAATGTACAAATACTATTAATCCTACCATGGATGGTTCTGTTGCCCAAGTTCATAATTGAAGCCAATATAGTGTATCACTTCAGAACACAGACTCTAATAACAGATCCCTCAAGTTTAATTTTTTACTCTATTTCCAAACTGTATGACCCTAGATAATTCAATTTCCCTGAGATTCCATTTCAGATCTGTAAAATATGGAAAACAATAGCATCTACTTCACTGGATTGTTATGAGGGTCAGGTTAGTAACCATGTGTAAAGCACATTAAAAAGTGCCTGGTATATAGCACTTTGTAATTATCAAGTAGTATTATTATTATGAATAGCTATTACATAATAGTTTCTCACCAGGTTATACGTAACTGCTTTTTCCTCCAATCTGAGTGTTAACTAAGATTTATTTTAAATGGAGTCAGCCCCACTTAAACTATTTACATTTGATGATAATGAGGACAAGGAAGAAAGCGAATTCAGCCATGACTGTTTCCAAGGAGCAACTAGAAAGACCCCGCATCCCATAGTTTCATAACCAAGTCAAAGACTCTAACAAAGACTACAGTTTGACATGCTTCATTTATGGCATGCATAATAGGGATAAGTGTACCTTTGCTCTTCTACATTTAAACAGGTATGTATGAGAGTCTCTAAGGCCAGAGCTCACCTTGGAGAAATGAGCTATGGAAATGCTGGGCTTGGTAACAACGCAAGGACCACATCAGCATCACAGGAGCAGAAGTGCACCTGTTTCCCAGCAGGGGCTCAGCCTTGCTCCTCACCTGGCAATTAGTAGGATTTGACTTAATTTTCAATCTAAATACAACACTGATCTCTGAGAATACAACTCGTATTATTTTCTGAACTGAAAGTAACACTGAAAACAACAACAATGATAATAGCAAACACATCACATTTCTCTCCATTTTTTAGGTAGTTGAGTAACTCAATTAATCATCACAGCACAATTATGAAGTGAAAATATTCTCACCAATATTTTATTTCACTGTGTTTTCCTTAAGAACTTTAAGATCTCAAAATTCTTTGCTGCATATATTAACTTTCTCAACATGTAAGATAATGAATATGCAAATCATATTACAATAGGTACCAATACTTCCACTGTGTTCTGAAATGCTCATCACCATCTCCAGTTTTCACCAAAAATCCAATGCTGGATCTGATTTTTTAAAATTATAATTAAAAGGTCACTAAGCCACCAGTGTTAAAGAATCAGAGCCAGTAAGACTTCAAGTTTTTCCCAGATGTACACAGTGGTATCCCTTGAAGATTTAGTTTTCCAATACATATGGCTCAAAGAAAATTGCAAGCAGGAAGAAAAATATAGAAGGCTTTTTCTTACTAAAAGGTAAATGAAATTTGACATACTGTAGATTTAGTGACCAAAGATAATCAGGTAGTGGCAATAGTTACAGCAGAATCAAGGCAGATTTGGTAACTGGAGGACTCTATTCTTCAGGGCTCTATTCATGTCATTATTAGTATTTCCAGCATCCCTTCTTGATGCCAATGAATAACACTTCGGCTGAGGATGGACAACTGCCCTTGCAATCCCAGCTTTCAACACAATCAAAGGGTTTTTCAAAGCAACCTAAAGAGAATTAAGTCTGGTTTTCAGTGTTTGGACCACCAGAGCTCAACCACACTCAGACACCTTCCAAATTTCCAGGCTGCTAAGCTTGGTCCTCAACTGCTCTCTGTTGCGATTCTGCAGTGGAGCACTTCTACACTTTAGATTCACCAAGATCTCTGATCTGGAAACTTTTGTCAAAAGAGCCTCAGAAAAGGATTGGTAAGTGTGCCCTCTAGTCAGTAGGTAAGAGGGTTAAAGGAAGACAGGAGAAAAATCCAGTAACTTATTACCATGTATTATGCAGCCACCATTTGGTGTGTAAATTTTCCATGTGATTGAATTTAATTGGAGCCCATTTGAATAAAATAATTTTATAGGAAGTGCTCATATGAAACCTTTCTTCTTATTTAGTGAAAATTCTACATGTCCGTAATCATAAACATGGCTTTGGGTATGAGAATAGTCTCTTAAAGGCAAGCATGGCCTGGTACTCCTTCAACACTTTTAATGGCTCCCCTAAGTCTATAGGCTAAATCCTAATAGTTGAAGATAACAAAAGGGAGCTCTGTGGTCTGGCTTCGACCTACTTCCCTAGCTTTATTTACTTCCATGGCTACCAGGACACTATCTATGATCCTCCAGGAGTACCTAAAGGTTTTGCCATGCTACTTCGCACCTCTTAGCCATTATATTGCTTCAGGTATTTATAATGTTTTGATTTGTAGAAGTTTCAGTAAATGCTTATTCATCTTTCTCAGCTCAGCTAAGGCCAACTCCCCTGTAAAACCTTTAATGAATCATCACTACATTTGAAGTATCCCCATATTCCTCTGTACCTCTTCTGCTCTTTTGACTGCTGAAACACTGACTATACTGGTTTTAATAGCTTTATGTAGGAATAATTTGAACACAACAAACTGAATATTTTAAAGTATGCAATTTTTCAAAAAAAAATATATATATATGTGAAGCCATCCCTACAATCAAGATAACAAACATATCCACTATCTCCAAAAATTTCCTTGCCTTTTGGTCCCTTCTCCCTCACTTCTTCCTGCCCTTACTCATTCCTACACAACCACTGATTTCCTTTCTAACACTGTAGACTTATTAGCATTTTCCAAAGTTTTAAATATGTAAAATCATACAATATGTAGTCTTTTTATTTTTGCTTTTCTCCTTTCATTCAGCATAATTATACTGAGATTCATCCATGTTGTTGCATGAATCGGTGGTTCATTACATTTTATTACTGAGTAGTTTAAACATAGATATACTACAGTTTCTTTTCATTTGTTGATGGACACTTGGATTGTCTCAAGTTTGTGGATATAAGGTATAATCAAAAAATATGCTGAACTTTTAAATTTATTACAATAAAAGACACATAGCCATTAATATTCCCTAAAACATAGCCCTTTACTTTGAACACATTTATCCCATCATTTTCGCCACTTTCTGAAGCAGTTCTGGAAGTCCTATTTGGTAGCATGTCTTTATTTGCACTATTGCTTCCCCTTCACTTCAAATACTTATTCCATCATTCTTGACAATGTTTCTTTTACTCTAACAAGATTTTTTAAAATTTACATATTCATAGTTATCTTTCAATTACCCATGAAAGGATATGAACATCACTCTGAGCACCCATACACAAGTTTCCATACTAACAGGTATTTTCTTACCTCTTGGATAAATACCTAGGAGAGGGAGAGAATGGACCATATTGTGCCAAATGATTTTCCAAAATAGCTGCATTGCCAGTTTATACTCCCATTAGCAATGCATGAAAGTTCCATTTCCTCTGAATCCTTGTCAACATTTGATGTAGTTTGTTGTTTCAATTATAGCCTAATATGTCTATTGTGTTATCTTATTGGGACTTTAATTTGCATTTCCCTTATGATTAATCATCTTGAGCATCTTTTTATGTGCTTATTTGCCACCCACATTTCTTCTTTGGTGAAGTGGCTGCTAAAATCATTGGCTTGTTTTTTTAGTGGGTTGTTTCCTTTTTTAGTCTTGAGAGTGATTTATATATTATGAATTGCAAATCAGATATAGGATTTGCAAATATTTTTCACAACCTGTGGCTTGTCTTTGCATTTTCTTAACACTATTTTTTAAAAAGCAAAAATTTTTAAATTTGATATCTAATTTATCAATTCTTTCTTTTCTGGATTGCACTTTTGTGTTTTTAGAGCAAAGATCTAAAAAATCTTTGTCCAATTCAGTGCTGCAAAAATCCAATCTGGACAAATTAGTGAACTAGACAGTCTTGAAAAAATTTTTTAAATCGGCTGGAGATATCCTCAGATTGGAGGCCCCAGATTCAATCCTCAGTGCCCTTCCCCTCAAAATTTTTAAAATAAAAATTTATTCCTGTGTTTTCAACTACAAGATTTATACTTCAGGCGTTATATAACATGCCTATGATTTATTTTGTGGCCATTTGTTGATGAAGTGATCCTTTCGCCACCCAAACTGTTTTTGCACCTTTGTTTAAAATCGGTGGTTAATATGTGTGAATCTACTTCTCTCTTTTCTTTTCCAGTGACTTATTTGTCTATTGTGACACCCAGTATCACTGCTTTCAATTAGGATTGCTTCCTAAGTCCTAAAACCATAGAGATTTGGTCTTTCAACTTTATTCTTCTTCAATGTTGTTTTGGCTATTCAAGTTTCTTTGCATTTCTATATGACTTTTCAGACTTATTTTTTAATATCAAACCTGTCATTTTAATCAAGGTTAATACTGAATCTATAGATCACATTGAGGCAAATTAACATACCGATAGTGAGATTTCAGACAATGTTCAAGTTATAGCTCTCCATTTATTTAGGTCTTCTTTAATTTCTCCCAAAAGCACTTTATGATGTTCTGTGTACAGATTTTTCACATCTAATTTTTTTTGGCATTGCTGAGGATTAAACCCAGGGCCTTGAGCATGCTAAACACGTACTTTATCACTAAGCTACATTCTCAGATGCACATCTTTTATTAGATTTATTGCTATTTCATATTTTTGATACTATTGCAAATGGCATTTTTATTTCAATTTCTGAATGTTCATTGCTAGCCTATAGCAACACAATTGATTTTTATATATTGATACAGCATACTGCAACCTAGCCAGAGGATACTGGGATGAAGAGTTAACATTAACATCTCAATGCCTTTCAGGATAAAGAAAGCTCATCACAACTACTCACCGGAAAAGGTATGCTGTGGAAACCTTTGATAGGGGATAGAGGAGAAGCACTTCTGAGGGTGTCTATGCCTTTGAGAGTCTGAATGAGCCTTTAAGCCCATCTGCCAAGTGATTTGGAAAAAACCTGAAAATTTAATGGGTAGAGTATGTCCTATAACAGTGTCTAAAATGTGAAACAGTATAATCTTTCATCACAGAAGAGGAACTCAGAGGTAAAAGTAATAGTGATTTCTTGCCTTTCTTTTGATCTTAGTTCCCTCAAACTGGTTTCTGCTTCTTTTCTTTATCCAGTTATGATCAAGTTTCCTTATTAGGAATCTAGTCCTTACATTTCAAAACTGGGACTTAAAATGGGGAATTTCCTCCACCTGTCTACTTGAATGATTTTGAATGATTAGTCTTGGTCTTCTGACTCTAAATTCTACATATTAGTTTATGTTGAATATCTGTATAATTAAACCTGTTGTAAGCTGGTTGAACTGCATCCATACATAGGATGGTTGCTTAACAATGCAGCATATTCTCTGCTGCCCTGATTCTCCACAATGGAAAAGTCAGTGATCACATGTTTCTCCATCATTCATTTCACCAGAGCGCTATCTGCTCTGAACATAAAGGAAACTATTGTTTCAAAGTCCAGAACACAGGCTACTTTTGTCTTCTACACTGTACAGAAAACCTCAAAGCATATGCCTAACTGGAAGAATTTTTGGTTCAACATGAGCATTTTCAGTTGCACCCATATCTCCAGATGATTATCACTGTCGGAAGCATTATCTTTGAGTATGAAAGATATGCTATCAGAGGGCCCAGAGAAACAGAGACTAGGACAAACATACAAAACTAACATTTGGTGAAAGTTTCCTGAGCCTCCTTACTCAATCTCCAGGTGATGGGTCAGTCATTCGGGAGGCCCCAGCACTGCTTTCGCTGGCACCTGCTACGGCACCTGGGAAGCTCTGGCGCTTGCATATTTTGTCTGATCATAAATCATTACTTCTGGGCCTTAAATATCACTTCTGTAAAATTTTAACTTTGTACAACAATAATACATTTTTACAGTACAAATTTGAAAACATTATTAAATTAGAAATATTATTAAACCTATTCAGGTTTAACCTATTCGACCTCCCAGAAACTACCACTCCTAACATTTGGTATATATCCTCCCATTTTTCTCTCCTCTGTTAAAACAGTTTCAAAAAAACTGAAATTTAAAAAGTTAGCCAAAAGTGCTTTATAAGTTGTCAAATGCTAAAATCAGAGGAAAAATTACTGATCACTTTATGGTGCAATCTTAGCCAAAAGAGAAAATATAAAAGAAAAAAATAAGCTCTTAAACCAAAGCCACAAAATAATTATGATGTGAGACTTGAACCACCTCCAGTTGGCCCCCAGTTTATTACTAAAGTAATAGAATTAACTAGTGAACAGATAAATCCTTTACTAACAAAACAAAAAAAAAAATACCAAGAACACTGCCACATGAGATAGCTCAATCCAGATAGAAAAAAATTTAAACAGCTCATACATACACATGGTCCACAGATTGAAGAGCTAGAAAATGAAAAAAGAATCAAAGCCATGGTGTGCCTAGCAGGAAGAAGAAAAAGTGTCAGAGATCCAGAAAAAAGCTGTGCACGATGTGGAAAACACAATGCACCACTCACCACTTGTATGCACATCTGTATCTCTCACTGGATTGGAAGTCTTTGGCACATTTCTTATTCCTCTTTGTTAGCCTCTCTGCCTGGCATTTTGCAAAGATTCATGTAATTTAGGGACTATCTGAGAAGCAAATGAACTGCATTTCGATGGGCAGAAACTAGTCTACATAACATTTACATTAGGAAAAAAGAAAGAAAGAAAGAAAAGTAATCTTCTCTAATCTCATTGAGATTTAGGCAGATGCCATCTTGTATGTTCATAAACAAGCTGAATAGGCCCTACAGGGATGAAGGAGCCTGCCTTCAGGACCCCCACAGATGAAGGAGTCCATTTTGGGCTGCACTCACTGACTAATTCCACTCCCTGGTCATTGCCACCCACAAACACCAAAACTGCCACTTTTGAATTTTTATTCCCCTTGACAGTGGCTAGCACGGGCACTGACCAACTGACAAACCTGATCTTGGATAAGGCCGACACCCTGGAAGGAAAGGTAGACCCTAGAGAGTTAACAGCACAGGCAAAACTAACAAATCTGATCCACAGCACTAGTCCCCCAAAAAGCCTATTGCAAAAGTAAACTAGAAAAACAGCATGGGGTTTTACTCTAAAAGTGGCTCTTTCGCCACAAGCTAGAATAAGAGAAGAAACCCTGTGCTGCACCTGTTGTATTGTCAAAGAGCTTTTAATCAGTGTCCATTTGGGGAAGTAGCCACAGAACAACTCCACTTCAGGATTTCCAGTGTTACCTTCCTACAGTGACTGAGTGAGAGATAGCCATGGGAGTCAATCATAGGAAGGGTGTGGGCTAGACACAGACTCCCTGAAAAGTTTAATCTTAGGCCAGGAAGGACACAGCCTCTGCTCTCTGTCTCCTGGAATGAGAAAGCAAGTCCAGTAAATGTGGCTTTCATCAAAGGCTGGATCTGAAAATGTTGGCATTAAGTGCAACAGTCTGCATGAATCCCTGCCCCATGGACTACATCCAGCAGAGAACAGAGAGCTGATGACTTTCCCCATCTATCAATATGAACAAGGATAATACTTGGTTTAAATAGTTGCCACAAGTAGGGTATAAGGAAACTGGGGCCAGAGGAACAAGGAAGAGAAACCTAAATGGAGAAAGTTGTGACTTCCTGGATTCTAAGACTGATGATCCTGGAAAGAAACCACTCAAGGGCGGGGGATGTAGCTCAGCAGCATAAGTGCCTGCTTGGCAAGCGCAAGGTCATAAGTTTGATCCCTGGTACCAAAAAAAAGAAGAGAAGAGAAGCGAAGCATAGCCACCCATTCAAAAACACAGAGGAATTTTTTTTTAATTCAACTAATTTTTTTTCCTGTTTCTTTTTCTTCTTTTTTGGGGGGGACGGAGGTTGAGGTTTAGTCTCTATTTTTTTTTCCTACTCATTTTATATTTTTCTTCTTAGTTTCCTTTTTTTCCTTTATCTTGCTGTTTTTTCATTTTTCTCCCTTTTCTTGTTCATTTTTCTGTTACTGTTATCTAATACTATTAATTTCCTTTTACTAAACAAAAGAATTCCCCATCTTACTTTTCTCTTTATTTTCCATTAATATTTCAAATTTTACTTTCTTAATTCTCTGCACCCCCACTCCCTCTACCTTAACTACTATAATCATTAAGCTTTATGAATCTTTAGATAAGTAGTTAACACTCTAAGTGCTGAATACTGTTCTATTGTTAGTGGAGGTAAAGTTGTTCCATTGTCTTAATATTTATGCTATTATTATTCTTTATTCTACGGTTAAGGGTGGTAAATTATTGGTTCTTAGGGCATGTCAATATTCAATTTATCTTTAATGCTATTATTGTTGCTGATTTTGTTACTATAGGCAAGGTGACACAGAGTTGTTGCTGTTAATTGGTTTGCACTGTTTGCCAATATCTATACTGCTTTTGTGTCATTAACAAACTGCATCACATTTCCAGAGAACTGAGTACTGGGCCAGGCACACTTCTATGTTTCCACCAAAATGAACAAGAGGTTGAATTCTGGGGTAGAGGTCAAGGCCCATAGTTAGCCACACCCAGAGAGCACAGCTGAAAAGCATACATAAACTAAAGAGGTCTCTGTAATAGCAACAAAACCCTCCATTGTAATCAACCTACACAGCTAAGCAAAAATACATACATACATACAAAAAATTGAAACATGAGACGACATGAAAAAAAATACCTTCAAATACATCCAACTCCCCCAAAGCCAATCCATAGGGTATAAAGGGTAGGAAACCAAATGTCACATAGCTAAATTATTCCAAAGGGAAAGAGAGAACATTAAAAAAAAAATCAATGATATGCTTGATGAGCACAGAGATATAATTAAACAATGGATGTAATAAACAAAATAATCAGAGAGTTTACAGAAGACACTAGTAAAAAGCTTGCTGAGATAAACAGAAAGATACAAAACATGAATGCCCAGCAAAAAAACAAACAAACAAACAAACAAAAAACAGTCTATAAAACAAAGAAATTCAGGAGATTAAAAATTCTATCAAAAGTATGGGCAGCAGGCACAGACTGTCACAACTAGAAGACAGGTATGTGAGGTGACCAATTAATGAGAGACACTTAAAAACAAGAGAATATTAAAAACGGATCCAATGGTTTCTAGGTGATGCAAAGAAGTCTAATCTAAAAATACCTGGAATTAATGAAAAGTCAAAAGTAGTACAAATGGAATAAAAAATCTTGTTCACACAAATAGTAGCAGAAAACTTTACAGATACAGTAAAATAATGTAACATACGTATAAGTGAGACATATAGAATCCAAAATAAGTATAATTAGAAAATAAAACCTCTCCATGACACATCATAATCAAAATCACAGAAGTCCAACACAACAGAATACTAAAAGCTGTTAGAGAAAAGTCACTAAATCACTTAAAAGGGAAACTCATTAGAAATACAGCAGAGTACTCAACACAAACCATAAAGGCCAGGAAAGCGTGGAGTAGAGTATGTCAAATCCTGAAAGAAAACGACTTTCAACAAAAACTCATATATCTTACAAAACTATCTTTTAAAATTGATTGAAAAACAGGGTATTTCCATGATGAAAAGCACCTAAAGAAATTCATGACCATTTCCTAGAAAAGACAAAGAAACCAACAATGACAAAAGATCCAATAAAATGAATACTTTAGATAGAGTGAGCAGTCAAGTAGAAGGGAAAAAACTTCACGGAACACCTAACACCAATATTCCTCAAATTCTTTAAGGAAATCAAAAGGGAAGGAGTACTCCCCAAGTCATTCGTGAAAGCCAGAAATACCATGATTATAAAACCATACCAGGATCCAATCAAAAAAAGAAATTTATAGGCCAGTATCTTTAATGAACATAGATGCAAAAACACTCAAGATACCAGCAAACAGAATGCAACAAATCATCAAAAAAAAAAATCACATATCATGAACAAGTAGGCTTTGTCCCAGGGATGCAAGATGTGTAAATCAATAAATGTAACACAACACATGAACAGAAGGAAGGACAAAAATCACATGATTATCTGAATACATGTAGAAAAAGCCTTTGACAAAACCCAACATCCTTTCATGACTGAAAAAAAAACCTGAAGAAAGTAGGTATAGAATTGATATTGTCTCAATCTGGAAGTCATTTATGACAAACTGACTGCCAACATCATATTAAATTGGGGAAAACTGAAAACTTTCCCTCTAAGATCCAGAACAATACAAATACGTTCACTATCACCACTCCTGTTCAACATAGTTCTCAAAACATTAGCCAGAGCAATCAAGAAAGAGAAAAAAAAATAGAGACTTTTATAGGAAAGAAAGAAGTTAAATTATCATTATTTGCAGACAACCTATTCTACATAGAAGACCCAAAAAAACTCTTAGAATTAATAACTAAATTCAGTAGTGTAGTAGGATACAAAATCTACACTTGGAAATCAATACTATTTCTGTATACCAATAATGAACTCACCAAGAAAGAAATTAGAAAAACAATACCATTCACAATAGCATCAAAAAAAAATTTAGGAATTAACCTCACAACAAAAGCGAAAAGCCTCTACAACAAAAACTACAGTACTCTGAAAAAGGAGAACTAAGAGGGCATCAGAAAATGGAAAGATATTTCCTGTTCCTGGATATGTAGAACCAATGTAGTCAAAAAAGGCCATGCTTCCAAAATTGACATACAGATTTAATGCAATTCCAGTGAAAATACCAATAGCATCCCTCAAAGAACTAGAGAAAAAAAAATCCTAAAACTCATATGGAACCAGAATCCTGGGTAACAAAAGCAAAGCAGGAAACATCACAGTCCTATATTTGAAGTTCTATTACAAAGCTACCGTGATAAAAACAGCATGGTACTGGCATAAAAACAGACATGTGAACCAATGTAACAGAATAGTGGACGCAGAAACAACCCTCAGCACATTCAGTTATCTGATTTTTGACAAAGGGACCAAAAACATACACTAGAATAAAGCTTCTTTAATAAATGTGTGAGGAAAATCAACTATCTATATGCAGAAGATTGAATCAAGACCCATATGTCTCACCATGTACTAAACTAAAATCAAAATGGATAATCTAAATGTTAAAACAGAAACACTTAATATACTAAAATTCTTGAAGACATAGATATAGGCAAGAACTTTTTGAGCCAGACACCAATGGCACAAGAAATAACACTAAGAATAACAAAATCATATCAAATTTAAAAGTTTCTGTACAGCAAAGGAAACAATCAACAAAATGAAAAAATGACCCATAGAATGGGAAAAACATTTATGAGCTATTCCTCAGACAAGAAAACTGTTGCCTAGAATATATAAAGAACTCAAAACATTTAGACCTCACCTAAATAAAAGACCCAATCATAACATGGGCAACAAAAATGAAGAAGCATATGTCAGAAGTACAGTAGCCAATAAATGCATGAAAACAAAATTTGAGCACTGGCAATTGCAGAAATGCAAATTAAAACAACATTGAGATTTCATCTTACCCCAGAAAAAATGACCATCATTATGAAATCAAATAACAACTAATGCTTTTGTGGCTGTGGGGTAAAAGGAACGCTTCTGCACCGTTGGTGGGAATGTAAGCTAACACTATGTAAATCAGTGTGGAGACTCCTCAAAAACCTAAAGCTAGAAATTCCATTTGGCCCCGCTATTCCCCTTCTAGGTACCTTCCTAGAGTTAAAAGACATCGTATTACAGTGAAGCATGCATACCCACGTTTATAGCAGCATAATTCAAAATAGCTAAATTTTGGAAGTAGTCTATATGTCCCTCAACAGATAAATGGATAAAGACAATGTGACATTTATACACAATGAAGTAGTATTATGCCATAAAGGATACAATTGAGTCATTTGTAAAAAAAAAATGGACGCACCTTGAAATCATAATGTCAAATTACATAAATCAGACACACAAGCTTAAATACACCTTGGTTTTTCTTACATGAGAAACCCAAAATACAAAAAAGAACAAAATGAAGGACAGATAATAGGAAGTAGGGAGATGGATTTTTTTTCAAATAGGAAGAAGATTAAGAGATAGAAGCGGGGAGGAGGGAGAAGGAAAGAGGATAAAAAAATTGAGATGTTTATGTTCATGTACCAACTCCCCACATGAAATGTAAAAATTCTGTAATGCAAACATGTACTAATAAAACATAAGAGCTGAAGAGAAGTAAGCTGGATAATTTTAGGCTTTTAGGCACCCTTGATCCAATTTCTTTACACACACACAAACACAATTGATTTTCCAACTCCCAGTTGAATATTTTTTTCACTAAACCTATTCTGAAGTTACTGTGTTCTATGAAGGAGAAAAAGGAGTGAAAGATAATTATAGTAGATACCTTAAGTGGTAGATTAGTTGCAAAATACCTGTAATTCTCTATTTCTCTCTATATCCATGCCTTCTGACATTGCAACTTCTTCCAAGGAGTAAGATCTATTTTCCTGACCCTTTAACCTGGAATGGCCTGTGACATATTTGAGTAACATAATGTAGGGAAAATAAAGGTGCATCAATTCCAAAGCTAGGTCTCAAATGGTCTTGTGAGCTTCTGGTTTCACTCAGAACACTGCTCTACATGATGGGAGACATGTGGCCCAGTGGCTCAGCTACTTTCACTACTCTAGCTGACAATCAGCCAGTCACTAGACAGATGAATGAGGACATCCTAGACCAACCAACCCTGAGTCACTCTGTCATGTAAACAGATATATGACATTTTATCAAAGAATTAGGAAAATACAAATTAAACCACAGTGAGCTACTAAAAACTGACAACACCTAATATAGATAAGAAAGCTGAGAAAGAAGATCAGTCATACATTGTTGGTAGGAATACAAAATGGTACAACTACTGTGAAAAACATTTTTAGAAGTTCTCATAAAATTAAACATGCAACTACTCACCAAATGTCCTTTTGGGTATTTAGCCCAGACAAGTAAAAATCCTATGTCCACAGAAAAACATGTACATGAATGTTCACAGCAATTTTATTAACTGAAATCAAAAACTGGAAATAATCCAGAAGTCTTTCAAAATATAAGTGGTTAAAAACCAAAGCAGTCCTCAGACAAAAAATGGAAGAAATTACTACGACACACAAAACTTTAGATGAATGATCGGGTAGTCATTCTGAGTGAAAAAAAAAAAAAACACCAATCCCCAAAAGTAACATACCGTATTTATATAGCATTCTTAAAGTGATAAAATTTGAGGAGAAAACAGGAGGTTGCCAAGATCACAGACTGGGAGAGGGCTAAGGAGGAGAGAGGGAAGTAGGTGTGGCTATAAAAGGTCACAGAGATCCTTGAGGTGACAGAAGAGTTCCCATCTTTTCAACAACATCATTCTGATTGTGATTTCCAAGTATAATTTTGCAACCCACTATCATTTGGAGAAATTAAATATTCAAGAGGTCTCTCTGTATTCTATCTTATAATTGTTTATGACTTTGTAATTATCTCAAAATAAGTTTAATTTAAAATTACCTGAGTGGTTTCAGGCAAGTTTCTTAACCTCTCTAAGCCCGAGTTTCTTATCCGTGAAATGGGAATAAAATAATTCTCACTATGGATAAAAGTAGATAAATAAATCAACCACTTATGACATTCTTAGAACCTAACTAGTAATCAGTAAATGATGTTACTATTAATAATATTAGGTACAAGAGTAACAACATAGATAGTCTAATACATTTTTAAAAATTTATTCAAAGTCCAATCAGATTTGGGTGATATAGCAAAGAAGACAGGAGTAGCTCATGTTGTCAAGATGCTGCTAGAAAACAGACATAGAGGAGGCTCTATTTGTTCAGGGACCACAAAAATTAGAAAACCAGTTCAATTTTAGAAAAAGTTATAAAATGAAACAAAAATGACATGTGTCAGAAATTTAAGTAAATGAAAACCTAGGCTGGGATGATTTGTCCCTACAATATGCCAAAAGCTATATAATTAAACATAGATGCCAAGTGTCACAGAATCTTTAAGTTAAATTAGAACTTAACCCCATTGAATTTTTTCAGCCCCTCATGCTGTGTTGAAGCAATCTCTACAATGCCTCATAAGGACAAGGATTTTGTCTTTTAAACTTCAGTGCTGGAGAAGCCATAATCTTGCAGAATAAAATGTAATTATTAAACTCTAAATCGGAGGTTAACACTTTCGGGCACATTAGAATCATCCTATAAGCATTTCAAAAATAAGTGTTGATGGTTTCCATAGGTGTGGCATTTTTTATCAACCCAGAGTGACAGAACATGAGGCCTCTTCAGTGTGTAGATACAGGCAAAGCTTCAAGTTATTTACTTCTTAGTGTTTTAAGTCACCCAAGGTACAAGATAATCAAGCTGCACCATATTTAGATACATCTATCCATCCATCATTCATTCAAAAAATAATTATTGAGCATCTACTACGTGCTAGGCACTGCCTTAGATGCAACAGCCTAACTATAAGCAAGAGGGACATAGTTTCTACCTTCATGAAACTTATATTCTACTACAAGAGTCAAGTAATTGCTTGTCACAAAAAGTACAATGATGGGGATTGTGGAGGGGATGTGGGAATACCTCACAGTAGGTAGAACAGAAGCAACTACTCCTCTGAAAGGTTATCATCCACAGTACAGCACAACTCTTTCCTATAATAAGTGAAGAGAATGTAGCTCAAATTGGGATAGGGATTTAGATACTAAAAATAAATCCTTAATTTATCTGCTGTAATGAAACAGTATCCTGATCAGGCTACTTAAGTGTACTTCCTAGAAAGCTACAGTATATCACCCTTGCTGAAATTCTATTTAAAACTTCTAAAATAAAAAAGCAAATCCTTGTAAAATGTGACCTATTATGTAGACAAATATAATTTGCACTATTTTTAATAGTCCTGATACTGATTAGAGGTGATGACTATATGAATGTCAGCACCATGCATTCTTGCTTAGAAAAACTTGACCTCTCCTAGGTATGCAGAGGAACAGAACTCTCCACGCTAAACACTGTCGTCTGTCCATAGCCTCCTCAGTGTATACCAGCATGTTCTCTCCTATGCTAAGGAGCCCCAGCACAGTGACATGCTGTCTTTAGAGCCCATTAGCCCCATTGGCCTTGACCATACTGCCTGCCTCTATCACCATTCCCCTCTTCTAAGCTGCTTTCTTTTGCTGAGTGTTGTCTGCCTTATATTTAATAAGCTAGAACAAAAATGAAAATTTCCAAGGAAACCCAAAAAACAGGCACCCCCATATATAAACTTAACACAAAGACACCTTTTACCTAAAACAAAGTTCAAGTACACAGGGTTTATAGAAAATATTTTCAGGGGGCCAACAGGGTATTGGGATTTCTTGACTTTATTTCCAAGATTACAAATAGCGCAAAGTAAAAAAAACACGCATACCACCTGCCTGGCAGTAAGCTTTGAGACAACTTTGATTATAATGAAATTTTCCTAAAAGAGCTCAAACATTTTTACTATTATCTCATATATCTTCCCCAAATTCCAGAGCTACAGCAAAAGAAAAGCATAACTAATATTCTGAGAGGAAAGCTGAGACTACCAAGACTCTGAGTTGTTGAAAGTCACACAGAGAGGCCTGAGAGTCTCCCTGCCTCCCTATCCTTGTCCCCAGGGAATAACATTTCCAAAGCAGAGATGCACATAAGATACCGATAGAGAGGTTAAGCCAAGGAAAAATAAATCCCTCAGAATCAAGATCAGTAGAAATTGTTAATAAATTTTTTTCAGTTGAAAAGGAACCACCTTTATTGTGTATAAGACTTACAAAAAATACCTAAAATTTACATAAGGAAAACAACCTCATCTTCCTACACCACCAGATGACTTATCACCTCTCCAAACACCTTGAAATTACTTTAGGTAAATACAGTAACTCTCAGGGGAGTTTTCAGACACTGAGAAAACCACACCAATCTCCATCCTATGGAGGTATGTACAGCTATACGCTCACACACTTGACTTTGCATTAGCATGTTTCAAGTATCAACTTCCTACCTGCTCCCTTGGATAGCTCCTCACTTTTGCTGCATTAGACTAGATTGTTTTCAGGTGAATTTCATTCTGTTAGGCCTGTCTCCACCTGTTACTTAGCAGGAGTCCTAGGGCTCCTCCTCTCACCCTCACTGATGTCAGCTGAATCACTTGGAAGCCTTGGTACATAACGTTTTAAAATGTTCACAATGTTCTTGATGCTTTAAGCAAAATCTGTGCTGCTTCCCAGTCTCAGCTAGTAAATTACTACAAACTTATACAGGAAGGAAAACAACTGCAAACAGCATTCCAAGCAGTCAGTAACAGAAATAGAAAATAAAACAAAATACAGATGAGTATCTCTGCCCTTCCTAGGTCAAGCTGCCTTCTCCCACAAATCTAATTAATGCACATCCTTTTTTTTTTTTTTTACTTTTTCTACATCATGTGTACATTAAAGCTGGAATTACTAGTGCAAGTAGAAGGATAATGTTTAATGTGCAAGGGAGAATCTGAGATGGATATGACTGCTGAGATGTCTTGAGGGACAGCTCAGTGTCGGAAAAAGTGGAAGAATTTATCTGGCAAAATCCTGATTAAGTGAGAAACTCATAAATTTAAGCAGCTCAGAAGCAATTTACACTTTGTTACCAAGTTGATCTCTCATCCCACAGTGTGCTGTCTGTTCTGAGCTCCCAGATAAATGTAAACTACAAATGTAGCTATTTCCTTTTCCGCGGTGCAAATCTCCCCTTCCAGTTTTCCTCATTCCTCGAGCTGTCAACAGGCTACAGTTGAGAAGCAAAAGGCAAAAGTGTGTGGGCTGGTGATCATTATTTATCCTACAACAAGGGTAACCAAGCCTCAGGTTTCTGAGATAACTGGCGATGGGTGGGTAAATGATGCTTTAACAATCATATTTGAGAATTTCTTGATCAGCTTTGTCACTTTTTTAGTTAACCATGCTATAAAATTTGAAATTAAGACTGCCCCTATACGTGTTTAAAGTGGTGAACCTTGAACTAACCAGACACCCGTACATAAAGAAAACTAGCAGCCCAACTTGGACCTCGCCTTGGTTACTTTTCTCTCACGGTTGAGACAAAATACCTAACGCCCAAAGTGAAGCAAGGAAACGTTTATTTAACTTACAGTTTTTTGGAGGCTTCAGTTCATACTCAGCTGGCTCCAAGGCAGGGTGGCATGGCTGAGGGTCAGCAATTCATGGCAGCTACAAGCAGCAAAAGCGAAAAGGAAAAAAAAAAAAAAAAAAAAAAAAAAAAAAGCCTTCTTTCCCTCCTTATATTGTATGATGACTCCACCCCTGGGCGTGTGCAGCACTCACACCACCAATCCGAGCGCTAGACAATGAACCAATCACTAATGCTAGATTCAGCTGCCTCTATGACTCCATGAGGTTTAGGGTGCCACCTAGACGCAAATCATAACAGATCTCTTGCTGCCCACAAATGTGAGCCAGTGGTTTCCATCTCACCACATAGGAGCACATGCTGGGACTTATGGGAGTCCTGTCTCCTAAAGAAACACTGATGGATGCCAACTGCATGGATTAGACAAAAGGTTTATTTATTATATACAAAGAAAAAAAAACCCTACTGTACCCAAAGTCAGAAGATAATTTAAGGGAAAAAGGTGTCACATATATGAAGTATGCAAGCATAACACGAAATGTTTATGGAATATTTACATTTTTGGTAATGTAATTAAGAGGGAAGCTTAACGAAAGAAATCAAACTCACATGTGTAAACACTGTATCGTCTCCCTAGTGTAAGAAAATGAAAGACTCAATAAGATACAAAATCCCCAATAAATGTGGGGAAAAGGTTCTGAAGTCCAATAATGCTTTTATTCTTTGATTTGATTGGTTTAAGTCTGTTTTCTACTATTTGATTGCAATACGTGAGAAGATAGGAAAAACCTTTTTGAAGAAAACAAAGGACATTAAGGTAGCCATTGTTGATTTCTTGTTTGAAGGTCTGATTTGAAGACCTATAATGCTTTCACTCTTGTTTTATCTGGTTTTATGTTATTTTGTTTCGTTTGAGTTTATAGTGTGTGAATGTATGAACAACCATTTCGAAGAAAACAGACACTAGGGTAACCACTGTCAATCTATTATTATGTTTCGAAGACCTGTATTGCTTGCAGTGTTCTGTTCTGAAATGCTTTGTTGTGTTTAACTCTGTTCTGTTCTGTTTTGTTTTGTTTTATTCTCTTTAAAATAAAAAAAAAAGAGGGAAGCTTAAGTGATTCCATCAATTCACAACTATTCCTACTAACAGAATTGATCAATAAAATATCTAAAATGGAAAACTAGTTTAAATATGGCTCATAAATTCACTCTCTTGATTCACTGTCACATGACAGTGAATGCACTTCAGGTTTAACAAAATTTTCAGAGCAACAGCTTTTTGTCTGGTCATCTTATTTTTCATCCTAGGGAAGGTAGTTAAGGGAACTTAAATGGAAGAATTTGGCCTTTCTTAAGTCTATTTTGGCCATTATAACAGAATACCAGAGAGTAGGTAGCTTATAAACAACTGACATTAATTCTTACAGTTCTAGAGGACAGAAAGCTCAAGAATAATGGCATCAGTAGATTTGGCATCTAGTAAGGACTACTTCCTGCTCTACAGTGCACAGACAGCTGTATTTTCACTGCATCCTCTCATGGTATGAGAGAAAAGGGTGCCCTCCGGGGTCTCTTTCATTTTTTTTTCTTTTTTTATATTAAAGAGAATAAAACCAAACAAAGCAGAATTACACTAATCAGAACAGAACAAATAAAATACAGGATTTCAAAACAAGATAATAGGAAATCAACAGTGACTACCATAATGTCTGTTTTCTTCAAAATAGCTGTCCATACCATAAGACATAATAAAATCAAAACAAAACAAAATAAAGCCAATCAAAACAAAAGAATGAAAGCATTACAGGACTTTAAAACCAGATAATACGAAATCAACAATGGCTACCATAATATATCCTGTTATCTTCAAAATAGCTGCCCATACCATCAGACACAGTTAAATCAAACAGAAAAAGACAGAATAAAACCAAACCTAACAAAACTATGAAAGCAATACAGGAATTCAAAAAAAGATAATAGGAAATTGGGCTGGGGATATAGCTCAGTGAAATAAGCACCTGCCTGGCAAGCACAAGGTCCTCAGTTGATTCCTGGTACCAAAAATAAATAAACAAATGATAATAGAAAATTAACAGTAGTTACCACCTTGCCTTTTTAGATTTCTCCTGTCACTTTCATAATATCTATTGTACACTCTGGATCCCAGTAACGCCTTTAGTTTTTTATGCTCGGAGATAACATGATGTTCACCTATATGAGTTCAAACCATTTCACCCATGAGCATGATCTCAAGTTGTAACCAAGAATCTCAAGATTATCCTTATTTATAGCTGAGTAGCTTTCCATTGTATGAAAATACACCTTTCTTATTCATTCTTTGATTGGTGGGCAAGTTAATCCTGCTTTTTTCTGGTTTCCTGTCACACCGAACAATTGTTTTCTCTCCTTTGACTTTAAGTCTATGAATTTTCTTTCTAGTTAAATGTGTTTCTTCTATACAGCATATGGATGGATCTTGTTTCTTGATCCATTCTCTGTGTTTCTTTTTATTTGTGAATTGAGGCCATCTGCATTAATGGTTACAACCGACATGCATTGGCTCATCACTGCCATGTTATCTTCCTGCTGTTGGCCCCCCACTTTTCCCCTTTGATCAATTGCCTGCCCTGTTTGGCAATCCCCCTCTGCTGCTGTTCCTGGAACCATGGCCATCTTTATCTCTCTCTAGAATATCTTTCAGTGTTCTTTGTATGGTTGATTTGGTGGTCATGAACTCCTTCATTTGTTGTCATGAAGTATCTTACTTTTCTATCAATTTTGAAAGATAGTTTTGCAGGGTACATCAATCTGGGTCAGAAGTTGTTTTATTTCAGGATTTGAAACACTTCACTCCAAACTCTTCTTGACTTGATGGTTTGTGTTGAGAAGTCTGCCATGATTTTGATGGGATTACCTTTACAGATGATCTGTTTCTTTTCTCTTAACAGCCTTCAACATTCTGTTCTTGTGCTGAATTTCTGAGATCTTGATTATTATATGATTTATTTTGACTATGGCAAGTTGGAGTTCTATATGCCCTGCTTATCTGTATGCCAGGTCCTTTTCCCATGTTTGGGAAGTGTTCTGTTATTACTTCTGTAAATAGTCTTTTTATGTCATTTGTGTTGGCCCCCAATTTTTTGCTGATACTTATCACTCTTAAATTATTTTTCTTTGCATCATCTTGCAGCTGTTGAATTATTTCCTGGTTCCTTGTTATTTTTAAGACATCTTTTCTTTCATGATTGCTAGCTGCAATCCTATCTTCAAGGTCTGAAAGTCTATCTTCAGTCTCTTTCAAGTGGTTTTGCCAGCTTTTGATTGACTTTTTAATTTCCTGGATATCTTTGAATCTGTGTCATGTATTGTAATTCCTTCCTATATTGTCCATTTCAGGTTTCCATCATTTTCCTATGCTCCTCTTTTTAAATCTGTCTTCTTTATATATGCTCAGCAATTCTTTCACTATGTTTGTGATTTCTTCTTTTACCTGAGATATTATTTCTGGTCTGATTTCTTTTACAGCCTCATAAAGTTGTTTCTTTACTTCAGTTGCTATCCTTTCAGAGATTTCAGGTGTGTGACCTCCAGTTTCTTCCATGACTATATCCCCCAGACTTATTCTGTGTGGGCTGGAGGTCTGTGACTGCCTTTTTCTCCTTCATGTTGACATTTTCCTGCATTCCTCCCAAAAAGTTGGTTGTAGGATCCCAGGCACTTCCCACCTTGGCTGCTCCTCTGCAGTGTAGGAAAATGGGTCAAGCACCTTGATTTCTTTTAACTCAGTCTCTTTTATAAGGACACAAATCCCAATCATGAGGGGTCTGTCCTTATGACCCAGTCATCTCCTAAGGCCTCCACTCCCTGATACCATCACCTTAGAGATTTGAATTCAACCATGAATTTGGGGAAGATACAAATATTTGGTCTACAGTAAGTATAATCTAAACATTTCAACTGACATCCTGAAGTGGAACCATAAGGACTCTACTCAAATAATCTGAAAATAAGTTGTTTACCTCAGTGCCTTCTCTCCCTAGCCCCACCATTAGTTCAGCCCTCAAGCCTATTCACCTCCCAAAATACCAATCACAAACACATGCTCAGTACCTGCTGTGTGCAGTCTCAGGTTGATTTGGTGCTCCAACTTAAACAGGAATTAATGCCCTGTCATCTCTCCATACTTGCCTATAGACATCTTCTCTGAGGAAGTAAGAAATCAGCAATTTTGACTTAAAGAAAACTTTATTGAACATGTTGCTGGCCTAGGCCAACCATTGTGGCACATGCCTTTAATCCCAGCACTCCAGAGGCTGAGGCAGGAAGATTACCAAGAGTTCGAGGTCAGCCTAGGCTATATAGTGAGTTCAAGGCCAGCCTGGACTATGTAGTGAGCCCCTCTCTAAAAAAAGAAAGACAGGCAGAGACAGACAGAGTCTAATATAAGCAGGTCTCTTTTACATTAATGATACAAGTGCCATAACCTAACAATAAAATCTTAACATACCTAGAAAGTATACTGGTACCTAGATTATCACAAATATACAGATATAGAGAGTTTCTGTCCTAAACATGTGAAAGTTTGTCCTTCTCCTTAAGAATTCCAAAGGAAATTCCAAAGTTTTTCGTAACATTCCCTGGTGGCACATTTTAATGTTTGCCTCCCTCACCACCATCATAAAACACCTATTTAAACTGCCTACTACAGCTTAATAGCATGGTATTTATTCTAATTTTGCCAAAATAAAGTCAGTGAAGATATAAACAGGGAATATAGTACCTTGCTAGTGTCAACTTGTATAGCTAAAAAAAAAAAAAAATTCCAAAACCTACCTCAAACCCTGATCCTAGCCACAATCTTTAAATAGTTATGAAAACATTTTCAAACATAAAAAATTAAAGTGATTTGGAGAGTTGAAGAAATCCTTAAGATGTTTGCAAAAGAAAACACTGTTTCAACAGACAGCTTCATGTTCCACAATGAAACATCCTCATAAATGCAGCTGAGAGATGAGCCCACTTGTAACAGCACAACCAAGAGCCAGGATAATTACAATAGAAACACTTTATTTCGAATCATGAAAAGAGTTACACTTGATCTTCTTGTTAGCAGGGGCTGTGCAGACAGCAACATTTACTGTGAAATGTAAGGGCAGATAACAGTTGATTTGAAAGGGGATTGTATAAATCTAGTTAAAGAGCAACTTTAGAAGATTATTTTCAATTACTGAGATAACATCATGGCTCTCAGGGAAAAAAATGGAAAGGTTTGTTCTTTACACCACATACAGTGTACAAAATCTAACAAAATCATTGCCTGTTCTCAAGCAATAGTATCAGCTAACAACTAACATGCCTCACCTCACTTTACCCTCTTTCTTTAAGTCCTTCTCAATTATTTCTAGCACTTACTCATCATTGTGAACAAAATGTCATTTTCAACAAGGAGAAATAGCTTAAAAACACCATCTCCTTCAAAATAATTACTAAAGTTTTTGTATTCTCAAGTGCCAAACAGACATAACATGTGAGAACTCAAAACTAGGGTGGGGCCATTTAGTAACAGTACTGTATACCCATTTAGGCTGATTAAAATTACATTTGTTTTACCTGCCAAAAAAACACTTAGCTGAGTACATTTGGGCCTCAAGCTTCTACTCACTGGCCCCTAACTAAACTGTAGGAACACACACAGATCTGTATGCTGACCAAAATACAAGTTATGCCTCTGGCTAAATGGGATAAGTTTGTCAATTGGAATCCCTATCTGTCACATTCTTTAACAGGGCTCATCCTGGTACTCAGAATGCAGTTAAGGGGCAAAAACTAAATAAACAAAAAAGAACCTAGGATAAAAGAGAAACATCAGACTAGGAAGAAAATTCTGTACTTCTCAATTCTAATTTATAAGCTATATGACCCTCCTTGTACTCTCCACATGTACTCAGTGTCCCACTCACTTCACACAACTCTATGTTCACACTACGTTCCTCTGTGCCTCTGTGTCTCAGAATAGAGTGATCATCTTTCCTCGGGGAGCCCCTTTGAAGCCAAGCTTAATTCTCCTCTTGGAATGGCAGCGCAACTTCCCTGTCAGAATTAATCTCCTGCTCTTGTATGCATCTCAAATATTTCCAAACTACCTGCTTCATAAGGTTGATCACACAGTGTTAATCATCTTTTGTTCTCCATTTTCTCTTCCAGCCTCAGTGTTCCTCCAAGGTAAGGTTATCATCTTTGTCCTTCAGAGCTGCTGTAACATTAGGAAGCATGCACTAAACGTGTCTGAAATAAAGGATGAATCAATGAAGGAACCAATGTTAAACCAATTCCACCAAATTCCAATGCTAATGCTTAAAACAATAAGTATTCACCGGTCAAGATGATCAAAAGGTGAGACCCTGCTTTTCACATTGTCATTAATGTACATAATGATTATTGTACAGATAGTGATGTTAAAAGTCATAATATACTGAGTCCGATGTCTTTACACATAGTTAGGAAGTTACTATGCCCACACACATCATGTGCCTACACTCAACTCAATTTCTGTACTGTGTTTCTTTTTGTCAGAAAGAGAAATTAAAAACTTAGCAAAAAGGGACACTACTCTGAAAAAGGTAAAGTGACACTAAAACTAGATATCTAAAAAATAAGAAATTAATTAAAGTCATTTTACATGGGGTTCTCCATTAATTACCCATATTTTTCAGCTCAGATGTGATCACACAGCAATTCTTCTGTGTGCTGTGCCTGAGACCATGTAATTTCCACTCCCATGTTTCACTTCAGAACATTTAAAAAGCAAAAATGCTTTCCTCTGGAAGAAAAGTCCCACACTGCACTAAAGAATCAAGGCTTCTGTTAGAACACCAAAAGGTAACTGAGGGATTTTGGAGATTCACAATAGTTGTGATCATGATGGCATGTTTTCAGCTGTAAGTAACAGAGGATTGTATACTAAATATCTTTCTCCATTCGTGTCTTTCAAATCAAAATATTTTCTTAGTATAAAGAAAATTCTCTCACTTGATCAACATTGCTGCTGTCACAGGAAGTCCTAAAGCAGCTTCATTCACTGCAGGAACGTAGCTCCCAGTCATGCGCTCAAGTCAGAACACCACTCTCCTTGCTACTCTCTCATTGTTCCCTTGGTACAATGGGGCACTACAACACTGGAACTCATTTGAAGGCAACAAATAATCAAAATTATGTGTAAGTTCTGATGTTCCTACTGCTCAGAAGACCTAAACAGACTTTCTAAATTTGTAGACAAAGACAAGATCAAGCCATGATCAGTCAAAAAACCTGCAAGAGTTAAACAACTCTTATTCACAAAGTAAAGGATGGAAACTGAGAGTTCTCACCAAGAGGATGAAAAAGATGTCCCAGCTGCAAGTTATCATAAGCTAGTTGGCCCATCATCTACCCAGTTGCAGCTGTATCCAACTTTCAGCTCACCCAAAGAGATTCACGCTCTTGTAGTGCCAAAATGAATGTCTCTCTCTCTCTCCCTTAAAAAAATTGCCCAATTGAAAATAACTCTGTAATCTGCATCCTTTCAATATAACTGAAGTGCACTTCACCAACACAGAGCATGGGCATCTTGAATTAGCAGAGAACTATTTTTAACACATGAAGGATAAGATACGAAATTAGTTTCACGCGGAATGAGAACCTTGGAGATTATTTACTTTGCCTTAATTACTCTGACTCACCATTAATTTAGCTTTCCTAGGGTACTAAATATTTCACGCTAAGATTTTGAGACTAAAGAGACGAGGACACAAATCTAGAGAACTGGAAGTCTGCAGCAGCATCTTCAACACGGAGACACAGATGCCCTCTCTGAGTAATGAAGGCCAGTCATGGATGCACTGTTCAGTGGCAAGTTCAGTTACTGTTTCTGTGTTTTTTTAACCCTGGGACTAGAGCTCGGCCCTGAAGTACGCAGAAAGCCAAACTCTCTTCTGCTTCTGTTTCATTCCTCAGCCAATAACATCACCACTGCTCACAGTTACTCCCGGCAACAGCCAAATAGGGCAGGCAGCAACTGCCTCAAGCCACAGAGAGTTTAGATTACACATTAAAAGAAAGTTTCCAAATATCAGTACAATTGACCAAGGGAATCAATTCCCAATAAAGGTGACTAAGGAGATACTACAGTAAATATTCTGTAATGGGTTTATTAGAGCATCGACAGGAAAAAATGCACTCAGAGCTCCCGCCAAAGCACTTACAGTGAGCAAGGTCTGTCATATACTGGTAGCCACTTGCCAAAGCTCCGTACTCTCCTCGGGAGCTCTTAGTCAGTTGTCCACTGGCAGACACCACAACACAGGCAGTATGCAGCAGCCAGCAGGCGCCTGGGGAGAGCAATACATTTGCTGCCAGATGCAATATGAGACTCACTAGTACCACTCAATCTGTCAGTGCCCTCCACCTCCACCTGGCATTCCACAATTAGAGAGGTGGAAGAGGACAGCCTATAAGGGCTGGGGCCCTTCTTTTAGCCCACGCAACAAAGAACACTTCCATATTCTAAATGTCACAGGTACTGACCCCATGTTACATAACTCCACTCCAGTGAATGTAAACTATTTTTCTTCTCCACTAAGCAGTCCTCTAAACCTTTAATGTTCTCTTTTCACACACACATATATATTCACTCTGATAAACTTGCACTTTTACTTATAAGCTGTCTTTTTTCTTTTTGAATAGGTTACTGTTTGAGTTAACTAATCCATATTCTTCTAGCATTCTGAACCAAAAATCAACTAAGCAGAAAAGTTCAGCTATCTCCCCCAAACACCACTAAAATTTCCTGTCGGGGACATATGCTTGCATGACAAACATTTCTAGCTTGACAAGTTATTAATATTTCTTCAGCCTATATAGATTAAAATATATACACATGTGCCATATCAGTTCAGCTTGTCTACTTGTACCACTTAGCTTCTTTCCATGTGCTTCATGCCCATGAAAACCCTCAACTTGCACAGCCATTTCACATAGGCAAGACTGTTCTTTGTCACTGGTGACTTACTTGTTTTCTGTGTAGACTGCACACTTCATTTGAGCCATTTATACTTTTGGCCAGTTTTATCATTTGTGATTCTTAGGTGAATCTTTCCAATGTCATCTTATTTTCAATTCTCAACATTGTATTCCTTCTTTGACATCATCAGTTAAAATAAAACAAAGCAAGTTGCTATTAATAATTTCTATTTTGAAAGAGTATCATAGAACATGATGTAGCAGAAATGTCTCAAAAATTCCTGCTTCTTCTACTTACCAGCAATGTCAGTGATCAAGTAGCTTAATCTCTCTAAGTTACTGTTTACTCTTACCAACATAAATAATTACCACGAGGGCTAAACAAAAGAGCATAAGTAATGATGCCTGAAAATACTCAAAAGGCATTCACCATAACTCTGAGATCTCCTGCTAGGTTTCCATTTAAATGCCCTTCTTGTTCACATCAATAAAGGTGACCCTGGCAAATGGTACCTCTATTTTGGGTCCCTGAAAGTTTATCATCCCAGTGAGCTTCTCATTAACTGGATAGAAAGACCCTGCCAGCCCAGAATCACTGATCTCTAAGTTACTATAGTTCTTCCCAATAAATTCAATCATGAGAGCTTCTGAAAAACTACAGTAGAAAGCACAGAGTAAAGGCATGAACAGCCTTTACTTCTAGCACTTCCAACAGGGTCTCATTGGTCTTTATCACATATATTCAAAACAGGAATGGCACAGTAGTAATAACAAGGCGACTACAGAGCCAGAATGTGTTGACAACCAGGTATAGGTGGGCACTATCAGGCTCCAAAATAGTCAATCCCTTGTCCATCACCCACCCAGCACTAAATCTGCAGCTAGTAGAACACATTCCTCTTCGTCGTTTTGTCTTTGTCGTCCAGGGTAGACATTTTAACAGTACAGAAGTTTCGATTAACCTCAGATGACATCACTTCAAATTTGTTTGCTCACAGAAATTGTGACACTCAAGCTTCTGCTTTAATTCTGATGCCTCCACTTAAAGATTCAGAGGTTTAAAAAAAATTCCCAAAAAGCTGTTAAGGGATATCAATGTAAATCTGGCCAAAGTGTAGTATTATACCTTAGACAGCTTTTGGCTATTAAAATGTAAAATGGGCCTACCTATTGATCCAGCAATCTCTCTAAGAATTAACCCAAATGAAATAACCACACAAGTGTAAAACAGTGTACATACAAGTATGCTTATGGTAGTAATAATTTTTAGGATGAAAAACTGAAAACAAATGTCTATCAGTAAACCTAGGGAAAACTTGTAATAGACACCATTAGCTGCCTACTTGGCAAGGCATTTCCCCTTCTTCTCTAAGAAAACTCTGAGTTTCATAATTTGAAGAGATTAGCACAACTTCTACTCAAATTGAGGCAATCAGAAAATGGCATTTTCATGGCTACTGTGTTAGCTTTTTGTCACTGTAATAAGTATCTGGGAAAATAAACTTACATGGAAGAAAGGTTCATTTTAGCTCATGATTTCAGAGATTTCAGTTCAGAGCTAATTAGATACATTGCTTTGGGCCTGTGGCAGCAAAGTACATGATCACAGGAACACATGAGGCTGCTCACCTCGTCAGGAAACACCACACGTGGTGGCATGTGCGGTAATCCCAGCACTCAGGTGGCTGAGGCAGGAGGATCACTGTGAGTTCAAGCCTAGCCTAGACTGCACAGTGAGACCTTGTCTCAAAAATCCTCACCAGAAAGCAAAAGAAGAGGAAGAAAATGAGCCAGAGTCCTAATTCCCTCTGCGAGCATACCCCCTTCAATGACATAACTTCCTTTTAGTAGGCTCCACCTCCTAGAGGGTCATGGGCTAGGCACCAAGCCTTCAGTACATGGGCTTCTGGAGGATATTCGAGATCCAAGCCATAGAGGTTGTATTTTATGTATCATGCTAGTTTGTCCCCAAAATTGTGCTTCTTACAATAAAAGACATTCAGTAAAAATATTCAGTCATAAAATAAGTTCATATTCACTGACATTAAAAGATGCTATATATTATTAGAAAAAATAGCAGATTACAGAATGGCACATACCAAAAATATCCCACTTATTACAAGTGTTACCCGTATGTAGTGTTAGTATGTGACTACACATAAACATGTGTACATATGTATGTAACAGAGACTCAGAGATATGCATGGAAGAATTTTACTCAAATGTTAACAATGGCTATCTTTAGTAGTATTTCTAAGGAATGGTACTTTCTTTTTTGTATTTCTCTGTAAGTAATTATTTATTCTGTTCTGCCAATCTTCCTTTTGGGGGAGATTTAAAAAGGACTATTTACTGATTATTTCTGTCTTATTACAAAATAAATGAACAGTTGTACCTCAAAAATCCTCTCCAAACTTAGGTGTTCTAGGAAAAAAATTAAAGAAACTAGCCAGGCACTTAAAATATTATTTCATTATAAAATTTCATGATGAAGGAAGGAAACCATTTTCAGTCTTGAATACATACAAGCTAAAAAAGAAATACAGCCAGAGGTGCCTACGTATCTTTCTAAAAGAGTGAAAATAACATTAATCAAAATGAAACATCATCTTTCAGAAACTGAACACTGCATATCCAGAAAGAGGAGAATTGGGGGAGGTGCTTACAGCCAATTCAGTGTATCTGCTGCATACAAGAGGAAAGAAACTACGAAGACCACTTAAAAGCTAGAAAGGATGGCTGCTTCTGAGTGCTGTCACAAAAACACAGCAGACAATTTATTCCTGACTCCTCCTAGGACTCCACACCCTTCCTCAGAAAAATCCCTAAGAACCTGACCCACCGCTCAATAACAGAACCTTATTCTCGTCACTTCAAGTTCTCCCAAGGTAATGGTTTCAAGCAAACTAGAAGACTAGATAGTCTCTATGACTTCTTTTCAGTTAAAAAACAATTATCATTTAGTTAAACATGTTACATAAATATTTGGAGGAGAAGAGATTCTTTAAAAGATTTTCAAACACTATTGTGTTAGAAAGACATCTGAGCACTGGAGGTTTAGGCTCAAAGTGACAAACCTGAAAGGAGCACAGGGTTAGGAAAACCTACTAAAGCCAAATAGAAAAGAAAGGTCAAAGAGAATATCTTGATTTGTTTATTGGTGATTTTTACTATAGCTTGTAGGATCTCCTAAGAAAGGTCTCAAAAACTCTGGCTTCTAAAATCAGTTTATTGGTATGAACATCTCTTTAAAGTAATAGGAGTTTTATAGATATATGGCATCTGAAAGATACCAGGATGGCTTGTTTTACAAATTAATTTCTACCAGTTATTTGTTTTATTTACAATAGATGACGACACTGTACTTACATTACATTTCATGATAATGTCATTACAGTCAGTCACCACTTTGTTCTGGGAGAGTAACAGTACTCCAAGAAAGAAAAGAATCAAAAATAAACACCACCCAACAAATTGTTTACATTGCATATTAGTTTAGGATCAAATTAAAGATGTATCTCTAAAGAGCACCCCTCCTACTCAAAATTGTAAGCAGGCATGCGGTTGTATATTTGTCAATTCTCTGCCTGGTTCTTATTCACTCCTACTAGCTAGACTGTAAAAGTACCACGCAGTAACCAGTTGTGCCACTGGAGCTCTTACTACTAGCTAGACTATTGGCAGTCTTTGATTGTAAAGTGTATCATAACTGGAGAGAAGACAGTAATGGGTGGTCCTCAAACTTCAGTTCCAATAAGAATTCTTCAAGGATCATGTTTAGTCCTTCTGTATCTGTAACTTGAGTTGGCTCAAGCAGTCATACTTTTAACGAGCATCCAAGAGAGATTTGAAAAGGGCATGGAACACCCTTTGGGAAATAGTGATATAGATAACTACAAGGTTACTTAGTTCACTTACGGATAATGAAATTTAAGAGTATAACTCTGTCTTAGATCATTCCACTCATCTCCATATCTGCAGTCACTATTCCTGGAAGCTACCACCATCTATTCCCGGACTTGACAATAATTTCCAATTTTATTCTCTTGCTTCTGTCTTGACCTCTTCACTCCCTTCTGCAGAAGACTTCCAGAAAGATTTTATGTGCTACAGATTAGACCACATCACTTCCCTTAAAACCCTCCAGGGACTTTAATAGGTACAGTGCTTCATTTTGGAAGATGAAAATGTTTTAGAACAGATACAAATGATACTTGCACAACCTTGTTAACATAGTAAATGCCATGGAATTGTTCACTTTATTTTATATTGTATAAATTTCCCCTCAATGTTTGAAGAAGAAAAATAACAACTCTTCAGTAACTCCCCACTGCACTTACGATAAAATCTAAAGTCCACAACATGGTGTGGTAAATCTAGCATAATCAAATCCAAACCTAGATTTCTGCAACCTCATTCCCTCACTCTCTGTTCATCCTTACTCGCGGTTCTCCAGCAATGCTGGCAATTTTTAAGTTTCCAAAAGCCAGGCTCTTCTCTGGGCATCACAAATGGTACTCACCACCTGGATGACCCCAACCACCCTTCAGGTCTTAATTTACAAATTACTCTCCCATACAAGACTCCCGTACCACTGCATTCTCATTATATCCTATCAGAGAAACTTGGTCTTTTCCAACTATGTATCATGAGTTGCAATTACACAATTATTTTTCTGTTTATTTATTTAATGTCCTTTCCAGAAAGCTGTGTGTTCCTGGGAAGACAGAAATAATGATTATTTTGCTCATCACTGTGTTCCCAGCACCTAGTGTGAACTTGGTGCAATGCATACCTATTCATTTGGCATAACAAACATCTAGCATGCTTATCTCCAAAAACATTAAATTTCAACTATAAAGTAAGTGTCAGGTTATGTCAC
Source organism: Cuniculus paca (assembly GCA_004365215.1). Lineage (NCBI taxonomy): Eukaryota > Metazoa > Chordata > Mammalia > Rodentia > Cuniculidae > Cuniculus > Cuniculus paca. Next base: position 31,514 of record RJWT010000441.1, read on the forward strand.
AATGTTATATGAGATTTAAAATATACATGTCGAAAATAATTCTTTAAAACTCAATGAGAAAAATCAGAAACAATCTAGGGTCAACTCAACACAATACAAAGTACCTCAACCAAAGCACAGAAAAGTTTCGCTAATTCCCAACACATCTGCCTGTGTGATTTGGCAGAATCAAGCACCTAATGCTCAAGAAAATTCCATTTACAAACTCCCTCCTCATGCCACTGCACATTTCTGACTAATAAGCAAAGAAGCAGAGTGAGCATCTCCACAGGAAGATGCCACTGAAATAAGTAAAAGACAAAACTTCAGTAGAATGCCATGAGAAACTGTTAGCCGCTCTCACAAAGGAATGACATTCTTGAAGAAAAGTGCATAGGGTACTACCAGAAAGAAAGGGATCCTGAACTCAATTCTAAGAGATAAAGAAAAAAGGAAAAGAGAGGAGAAACTTACTTGAGGGCAACCATAATTAGTGTTTTGTTACTAAACTGTTCTTCAGTGATTATAGGTGTGCAAGTGATTTATTATTTCCAATCTTGTCTTGTATTAACAGGAACTCTAATTTTTCCATGAAGCTGATATGTGTCTTAATTACTTGCCTTGAAGCTTATGCCCATTTAAAATAAGTTTATTTCTTTTCCATTGGCAGCTCACCGAGAGCTGCCTAGTACATAATTCTCCAGCCCAGCATTCACCACTTCATATCATCATGGAGAGGAGAGGCAAGCCAGTAACCTTACAGGCAGGTTCCAAAAAGATCCATCTGTTCATAACTGTGCACCAGCCCACAAGACATTCCAAGCCCTGTTCCCACTGCAGGGGCAGGAAGACACATTAACTATCCATGCCCCTGGCTATTTTTCAACACTAAAATTCTTCTTTCTCCAAGTTTTGAATTTTCCCAGATTCTAGATCTGTAAAGCTGGTGGTGAAAAGCATGGCTGTTAATCTTAAGAATATTCTCATGTGTGCTGCAACACCTACAGCAGTGATGGCGAAACTTTTAGAGCTTTTTAATGATATAAACAGTCCACGGTAGCATTCATGCCATAGGTTTGCCACCACTGGCCTAGAGGAACTCTTCCTAGCATCTGAGAAAGGAGTACCTATGACTGGACAGTTCATGTGCCATTTCTAACAGCTCAGCTGAAGATACCACCGGTCTTTATTTTATTTTATTTTTTTAAATTTTATTTTAAAGAAAAAAAAACAATAAAAACAATGGTATGAAATTTCTAAACAAGATTGCACAATAGTCTTTTTCTTACTAGAGGTTTTAACTCCCAACTCTCTTTGCTTAGCTTCTGCCTGGAGAAGTTATGAAGCTGTTATAGGACCAACCAACAAGACTGCTCTCCTACAAGGAGAGGAACCTGAGCACTCACTACAATACCTACCACCATCTCTAAAAGTTCCGAATTGTTCCAGAAAGGCCGCTTCCTTAAGGCAGTCTGTGTAACCACAACGGTGGTAGTCCAGTTTCACTTCCTCTCACATTCCTTCATAATTCACTTGATACTTGAAGAGGCCACTTTAGTTCTATTCCCCCAAAGCATTCTTGTCAACATTCCTGCTGTTGTTTTGGTTACAAAACCACACACGCTTCTATAAGAGATGAGTTAAAGAAGTCTAATGAGACATGTAAAAATATCCCAATGCAGAGAAGTAAAGTGCAGCAAAACCAAACCCTTACGTAGAAAGGTGTGACCTCTAAGCCAAAGCATACTCAGGAGTGAATCATGGGACCAGTATGTTATTATGTTAAAGATATTACACAAAGGTGAGGTCACTAAGAACTACGGACAGAAAATAAAATAGGGAAAGTTAGCAAATGAAGAGTGGAAAGAATAAAAAAGACATTTGAAGGAGACTGCCAAAATGACAAATATATTTGATAAAACAAAACTGGTGCTTGGAAGACCAGAGACTAGGAGAGGATAACGAGTCTGCAAAGGGATGGAGATGCCTGAGGGCAGGGGTGAAATTATAATTGTAGGTACACCAGATTTGCATCATTTTCATGCTTTGAGGAACTGGGGAATGTCTAACTAGCAAAACAAATCTCTTTAAGTTTCTCCACTGAAAAAATTTAACAGAGAATTGTTTAGTCAAGTGATGGAGGCCCAGAGAACCTAACACCAGACAGTCTGCAAACAGCAAGAAAGCAGCCCCTCCTTCAGGCTGGAGAGACAATAGGAGGAGGTAATGTTCTTGGAGTCCGGAGACAAGGTCACTAGTGAGCAGTTAAAACTAAGGGTGTGTTGAGCATGAGCTGTGCTACACAGGAGGAATTTCTGCCTCCCAAAATACTGACCATAGTAAGTGCAAAGAAAATACTATGCTCTGTCCTGCTTCCTGCTTCCCCACTAGAGGCTGGCATGAGCTGAACAAAACAAAGTCAACAAACTCAGAAATCCAGACAAGCATCCTGCAGGAATGAGCTCCTCAAACACAGAGGAGGACAGAAGGGCAAGGAGTACTGCGCCCACCACAAGGGAAAAGGACAGAAATGCTGGTCCAAGGAAGAGGAGTCACAGTGCGCTTTCCTGAGTAAGCTTCTATCACAGAACACATACTTTAAAAGTTCAGTATTTTGCTTTACAATGGTCACAAAGAAGTAAACAAAGTGAGAGCCCCCCCCTATGTAATAGCCTATAGCTATAGTTTGGATCTAAAAAGTCCCCCCGAAATTCATATGCTAAAGGCCAGTTAATGGGCTTTAGGGGAAGTGTTACATTGTAATGGTTCTAACTTCATCAAGTGGATTAATTCATTGATGAGATCATAATTTGATGGCATTATTGGGAGGCGATAATAGAAGGCAGGCATCCACTTCATCAAGCAGATTAATCCACTGATGAGATCATAATTTGATGGCATAACTGAGAGGTGATTACAGGAGGCAGGGCCTAACTGAAAGGAATGGATCACGGAGTCCTGACGCTAGGGACTCTATCTGGTCACTGTCTCCTTCTCTTTAGCTTTCTTTCACTCTGCTTCCGGGATGCCATGAGGTGAGCGCTCCCATGCCTTTATGCCATGATGTTTCTGCCTCAGAGCTAATCAACCATGGAGTAAAACCTCTGAAAGCAGGAGCCAAAATAAGCCTCTCCTCTTGTAAGTTGTTTTTCTCACCCACTGACCTTCCTGTCATGTTCAGGTGTCCCCCAATGCTGTTCTGCAGAATCCTAGAATTGGAAGGGGACTCTAAAATCTAATCCATGTTATCCTTTCATCAGTTGCAATTAAGCCAAAGCTAGTCCAAACAGGTGAATTTTTTTTATTCTAGAATGAAAAATTCTGACTTTTAAAAATAATCATAAATATTACACATAAATAAATGCATGCACACAAACAAATGAATGCAAATAAAAACAAGCAACACTGAACATGAGTTCTAGATTGAATTAATGTCTATATTCTGATTATACAATTGTATTATAGTTTTACAAGAGGCTATCTTTGTGGGACCTAGGTAAAGGGTATGGTTTCAGTTACTTTCTCATTGCTAAGACAAAATGCCAGGCACCTACAAGTTAAAGGAGAAAAGGTTTATTTTGTCTCACAGTTTGTAGAAGTTTCAGTTCATAGTCAGCTGGCTCCAAGGCAGGGTGGCACATGGCAGAGGGGCATAGCAGAGGAGGCTCGCTCACAGCATGGCAACAGGAGGCAGTGAGCCACCAAGGAAGAGGACTAATCCAGTATCACACATTTATGGTCCAGTGTCACAGCCCATGATCCAGTCACCTTCCAAATGCCCTGCCTATGAGTGCATGAGGCTTGAGGAGACCCCCAGACATAAGCTATAACTGGTACACAGAATCTCTGTATCATTTCTTACAACTGCAAGTCAATCCTCGATTATCTCAAAATGAAAAGTATCTTTAAAAATATCCTATGTAATATCCTACATGAACAAGGGCTGTTCCTTCTCCCTGTGCTTCATCCTTAATGCCCTGGCCTCTTACATACACATGCTCAGCAATTTCACTGTTGTGACTCTTTGCTCTCCTGTTAATCAAACCTTACTAAGCTCTTTGCTGACCTATTCTATAACATCTCCTAATTTTGTCTTTTTGTCATTGAGTCAATGCTACTTTTGCAAAAATATGAGGATTTCAGGTTGTTCTTGTTTGATTATTCAGCCTTCACATTTCTGACTACAGACAGAGCCAGAATATTAGTATTCATTCTAATAATAATTAGAAGACTGCCTTATCTTATTTCATATAATCTAAAAAGCTTTAACTTGCCCGTTTTGTAATTAAGCTTTTAATTCAAAACAGCTTTCTTTATGGATTCATGCTTTCTTTCTCCTACTCTCTGCACTCCTTGATCTTCTTTGGGAGCTAGTGGTCTAAGAACAGGCAGGAGAAATTGCAGTCGAAAGCCTGGCATTATGACAGAACAAGAGAAAAACAAAACAGCCCCGCCTCCAGCTACCACTCATTCACTTAGCTAAAATATAGTCTATCAGAGTAGCAGAGAAAACAATAGATATAAGTGCACAGTGAGTCATGCTAGGTCTTCCAGAAACTGATGGTGGATGAAAATCATTTCTTGGCCACAAGCAAGGGGGAAAAAAATCACTATTCATCACAAAATGGACATGCAACACAGATCTCTCTCCTACTGTCCTCTACATCTTCACAAATCCTTCCTATAAAATACAACTTTCTTCCTTTAATGATCTAATGATGAAGTATTTATATTCCTCAATTTATCTTTCTTTGTCTTATTTATGTCCAGAGTTATACAACCTAACTCTAGAAAGCCAAACTAAGATTATAGGCAGAACAGAGGATTCCTAGCTTGTATAGCTGCCAAGCCTAATGAACAGTGCAAGGCAATGGGGCATGGTGGAGGACTGAAAACTCCTTTAAGGAGTGACTGTGAGCTAACTGACCATATATCACTGGCATCTATGTTATGCCAATTTTCTAAACATGGCTTTCTAGCAAAATCCATCTTGAATTCCTTCCTGCATCTTTATCTCCAAGGTTACCACCTTATCTTAAGTGCTTATAACTACTTGTCCGTAGGGCTGGTCTCCATACCCCCAATTCTTCCTCTATCAATCCATTCCTCACACATCTGCCACAATGATTTTCTAAATTCCAAATCTAAAGTGTGATGCTCTATCTAAATCTTTAAGTAGCTCCCTATTACGTGAGCTTATTAAAAAAATTTGCTTATTAAAAAAAAACAAAAGCACCTTCTGCTTTATTTCATGTTGAATTCCCCAGAAGCAGATCATGAGCCAGAATTTGAGCTTGTTATTTAAGAGGCAATCCTAGGAAGCCCTGGTAGACAAATGTGGAGAGAAATAGCCACTAAGCATCACATTATTCAACAGAGTGCCCAAGTAGGTTAATGAGCCTGTTTCATGGGGGGACTCTGGACACAGTATAGAATAGGCACCAGAGTCACTGTGCTCAAAGGCCAAGAATCCTAGGGTATTCCAGAGCTCTCTTCTGTCATGGCTGAGGTAAATTCCTGAAGCCATGAACTGTGCTTCACTACCAATATACCCCATGCATGATAAAGCACTTGGGTGAAGAATGGGAGATACACACAGAGAAATACTAGACATATACTGGAGAATGAAATGTCAAGATCTATGAATACAGTGAATATGGTATACTCCACTAGCCCATATCCCTAAAGTATCCCATACATGTGAGCCTTGAATGAGATCTACAAATCAATATTATGACAAGTACCTCATGGGATTCCTATTAAAGGCAGATCTAAGAATAGCTGACCAAACTCGTTAAATTTGAAACCTCTGGTGGACCTTTCTAAGTCCTCCATTGTCTGTTTCCTGCCCTGTGCTCCAGGCTGACTGATCCTATGCACGATCGCCTATCAAATTATGCTGAATTCGTATGCTTTGCTGCAAGCAATATGTTCTCTTCCATGAATTGGAATCATGTTTTAAGAATCTTCATGATCCTTAGAGCCAAATACAGAACCATACATATATTAAAAGCTCAATATTTTCTGAAGAAAGAATATAGAAATTATTTAAATAATATTGTAAAATTCAATAAACAAAATAATTGCCCCATCCAATAAAATAGTAGGTACAATTTCACTATTAGAATTAAACATATTAAGTACCTAATATGTGCAAGAGACTCAGGAATTCCTCCAGAAAAGTATAAGTTAAATATCCCTTATCCAAAATGCTGGGGACCAAATCTGTTGTAAATTTCAGATTTTAAAATATTTGCACATACATAATGATATATCTTGGAGATAAGACCTAAGTCTGAACATAAAACTCATTTATGTTTTATATACAACTTATATGTGCAACTTGAAGATAATTTTATATAATATTTTTAATGCACCTGCGTTTTGACTGTGATCTTTCACAATAAGATCAGGCATGGAATTTTCCACTTGCAACATCAAGTTGATACTCAAAAAGCTTAGGATTTGAGATTTTGTACTTTGAGATCAGGGATGCTAACCCTGTACTTTAACAATTTATCAACTTACATTTTAATAAAGAATTGCTGACATGCAAATATGAACAAAATCCTACAAAGAAAATAAACACCTAGCCTAGCCAATGGTAGAAAGGTAGAGTTAAAGGAATTGGAACCCACCTTATGATCTTCTACAATTGTCCACAAAGACACTACCACTCTCCACTTATGTCACAATAGTGTAGCAAGATAAAGAAAAAGTTCTCATTTCAATGATAACAAGCACCTAGAATTATGACATCTTTCAGTAAGCAGAATTTTGGCACCTGGTATCTGGATGGCAACTTCAGGCTCTATTCTAAATTTAAGTACCTGATAATTTCTAAGGTTTTCTGCTCAAGGTGTCCTCCTGAAAATGAGACCAAAGAAGAAGCTCTAAACACCTAGAGTCCCTAAGACCCCATCCGGAGCTTTTCTCTCAGTTTGTGATGTTAACCCCAGCACCTTGGCTATGTTCCAGTCTGGATAGTTACATCGGGGCTAGCAAACGTCACCCTCCAGCACCAACTAAATAAAGCACTGCTTCAGACTTGCTGCCATAACCTTTGTTGTGTGGCTGTGGGCTATTAAAGATCTGTTCTATACTTGGGATGGCAGTATTGTAAAAAATCAATAGTCCTGTGTAACTTTCTACACTGACAAGAAGTATATTCCAAATTTTTACTAGCTTAGTTATCAGTCATTTTGTTTTTTGTTTTTTGTTTTTATAAAAAAGCAATTAGAAAACTACACTAATTTATTCTCCATCTCTAAGCTTTTACTTTTCAATGGATAAAGACTAAAATATTTGCATCTCTCCATGTAGAAAGAGGGAAGACACAGTTCTACAAAATACATATTGTCTGTCATATGCCATGTTCTGTTACAGGTACTGGACATAGATCTAGGTTCAATAGGTTGGTTATATTGCCAATATAAATGCGAAAATTTTTCAAAGTAAAAAAATTTGATTCTATCAGTGTTACTACATTTCTAAAAATCTGCATATATTGTCTTTACTTTAAAATACTACCACACACAGATCTTCCAATTAAATACTATTTCTGTCCACCCTTAAAATAAGAGTCTATAGGACATTAGACTCTATGTGTGTGTGGGTGTGCACAGAAGTAAATGTCTAAGAATGAGAAAATATGCTTTCTTGGCTAGATTGGAAGTAGCAAATGGAATACTGCTTATATATTTACTAGTCTGCTTATTTTTAGCAATCATCCTATTTGGGTGGGTAAGAGTCTACAGGTTATAATAGCAGAAGCTGACATAAGGAAATGAAAATGTAACTATTTCTTGTTTAAAATTTCTCTTTATAAAAAAACAAATCAAGTCCAACAACATTCCATCATAAGGATGAGAATGGCAAGAAAAGTTTAAGTATTGTGTATGTGTGTGTGTATATATATATGGCAATAAAAGTGTAAGTATTGTATATATTACTGTAAGTACTGTATATATTATCTTGTATAGGAAAATAGGAAAGGAAAGATAACTAAATTTCAAGATTCCAGTGAATTAAGATCAATGTATGAATAATCTAATATTTAGTATCATACTCTACAGACACGGAAATTTCTTTAAAGTAATCTTAAAATTCATATTACTCTCATAGGCTCCAAAAGAAGTACTTATCCTGAATAAACAACACCCAGACAGTGGCAAATATTTAATGTTTTGCTTTTATTTTTTTAAATCAGTGAAGTTCATTTGAGATCTATTAATTATTCTCTTTGAAAATACTTCTAGCTAGAACAAGTTAATAGCTGGCTTCTAAAACTAGGTTAAAGATGCTATAAATCAATTTATCCCCTACAAATCTGCTAACGTGCATCATTTCTGGTGAAAATGACTCTTCAGAGGTACTTAATATGTCACTACATTGTTTCTTCAATTAATTCACCACATACTTTTATACTTCAGGTTGTTATATTGTTAAATATTTTTATCATAAATAATAAGCAGTGAAATACAGATTCTTTAAAGTAACAAAGGAATCTCAAAATGTATCATACTGTATATACAATATATTTCTTAAGTTCAGAAGAAATGTCTAAATTATGCAAATGTAACACAAGTTTGACACCCAATAATCCATTCTTTGTCATTTTTGAGGCAAGAAACAACCTGCACAACTACCTCTCTCTGAGACAGATGACTCATCTTCCACTAATAGGAATCAGGTGGCACCTCTGGAAGGATAGCTTTGATAAAAACCTGAAATGAATATTTTGCAGCAACAGAATATGTCTCCCTTACTTTAAGGAGCAGGGGTCACTACTCTAGCAGTACACTGTCTTGTGTTGCAGAATAGAAGATTGTAATTAGTGATGCATCAATTACCTGTATCATTTAAACTCTTGCAGGTCAGCAAACTGGACAACACAAACTTCAATCTCATCCCCACTAAACAGTCACACACAGAAAAAGAGATTATTCAAGAGTTCAAAGCTGTAAGCAACTGCCAAACCAGGAGATTTTGTCGTTTGGGGAAAGAGGTGGGAATAATGTGACTTTTAGAGAATGAAAGCAGACTATGCTATGTACAATGCAGCTAAAATCACAATCTAGCCTAGTGTGTCAATACTGAGTTTTGACTTGCAAATATTACTGTACTTTCCAAGTATCCTTATTGTTATCTTGGTAACAAATTTTATGTAAAGGAAGAACAGAGAAAGAATAATTTAGCAGGGAAAGTGGGGGGAAATGATCAAGTGTTCCCAAGGGGAAGATATCCTGGCTCTATCACCAGAATTAAGTCACATTACCTCACTAGGCCTCAGTGTCCCTTAAAATTAAAGGGTTTTGCAAAAGTATCAATCTCTACTTTCCTTTTGCAGTAAAAGCATGCCATCTATTTAAGTATCACAGACAACTCAAGATTTTGTAATGTGTTAAGAGCACCTGATGACAGTAGAAAATGTGCTTACGATGTTTAATGCATATAAAGGGAAGAATGAGAAGGGTCTAAACAATCCTCCCAATTTTTCATTTTTTTCATTTTATAATAGGCTTAGAAGGGCAATTGCAATTAGATACTTCATTTCATCCCACAATAACAACATAATTCTTATTACAGTGGAAAAAATTTATATTCTTTTTAAAACATTCAAAAATAGCTTCATCTTAGTGATATAAAACTTAGATCTGTCTTATTTGGAGGGCTGCAATGTCTGAGCTACAGTATAAGTATCAGGATGTGGAAGCAGCTGTCACTGCTTTGTTTTTTCATTCACAGTAGGAGGTTGCCAGGCAACAAAATACTATTGTCTATTTCCATGATCTATTGGCCAATTCTACTGGTGATAATGCTTTCTACAGTTTAAAACAGGGCCACCTTTTGGACAAGAAGAAATGAGCAAAAATTCTAAGGATGACAATAACATATATATTAATACATTGAGTGTACCCTAAAATTATGAGCATATATAACTGTTGATATAAATTCATATATTTAACATATATGCATATGTGTATTCTATCTTCGCAAACCCATCTAAATTTGGTAGGCCTACAACTGGAATCTAAATCCCTGAGAACAAATCCAAGTGTGAACTAGGGAAATGAAAACATAGTAAGAATTATTTTCTCAACAATAGCAATAATTTTCAATTTTTCAGATGTATCAAATCCCGTTCAAATATGACGTCCTCCAGTCAGAAAACCAATTTATAATAATAAGTGGAAAGACTTTCCCATCTAGTTAGGAATCATCTAACACTAAATGTTATTTTACTTAATATCATGTGCTACTAATTCATACAAAGATAATTCAAATAGTGTTGCTGTTTTCACCTAAGAATATTTAATTTTACTTATCTTAAAAATAATTGAATTGTTCTCCCTGGAAAAGCTTCATGTGATTGTCCACTTTATTTCGAGAAGAGTCCCTGGGGGATAACAGTCATGCTGTTACTCTTGCGTATTTAACTAGCTTACAAATAAAGTAACACACAGTGTACTCAATGTAAGTTGTCAACATTAACTTGAATCGGTTGTTGTTTGTCTTGCATTGACAAGGCTTCTAAAGAATTCTAATATTCTTAGATGTACAGACCAACATCAAAACATCTGGAAGGCACTAATGCTTGAAAATGCTAGAGGCGATCACTGTTTACAATGAACAGAAATCAGTATCATTAATATGTATTTCGGTAAAGGCCCTAAATAATGCCAGAACAATCTTTGGATTTTACCCAATCCTCATCTGTCTTCTCTCACAATATTTCAAAAGCACTTTAACTTAACTATTTAATGCAACCCTCGAGAGAAACCTTTCACTTTGCGAAATTGATTACCATTTGAAAATCTGTATACTACAAGAAACTGGAATAATCAATATGCATTACATGGATAGATGTTATTACTATAAAACTGCCTATCAAAAGTGCACCGCCAGCAAAAGAAAAGTGTATTCATGAACAAAGCACTAGTCAAAATGACAACTTTTTCCAGACACAGCCCTGCATTTCTCCTTCACTTCTCACCTTACAAATGACCCATATCCTCCCTCAGCTTCTTAAGGTCCTCACTTGCGTATCTCCTGTAGAAATTATTTTCCTTTCCCCTTTCTCCACTCTCTTCAGATCCCTTGAGCACCTTCCATTACTTTCTACAAACTACCAGACTTGCCCAAATCTGCAGTTTGGTTTTCCGCGAACCTCTCCATGTGCACTTGTTTCTCTTAGCCTCCTACCTCTGCTTTTAAAAAGCACTAGCACAGAAGCATGTAATTTTAACTTAAAATTAGGGTTACAAGCTGGTTTTTACAAACGGTATAGTAGTGAAAGACTGACAATGAGAGAGCAAAGAGAAAAGCACAAGCGCATTTGAGGGAAAAAACGGTGTCCAAGCTGCCACACACAGTGGAACGCGGGGATCCCACAGACCCGATTTCCCCACCTGTCGACCCCACTTCCCCCATGTGCGCACCGCGGGCTGACAACCACAACACTCGAGAACCACCCACCTCCAGAAGGAGGCGCGGTTACACCTTCAGCCAATCAGGACCCGCCAGCCCCGGGTGTCCAACCTATGGGGCGGCCGTGGCCATGCAAGGGGAGGACGTGGGGTGGTCCGGGAGGGGCCGCGTCCGTGGGAGGCGCGCACGTGTCCAGAGAGGCGGGGAACCCGCGGGCATCCAGCGGCTAAGGCGCGGGCTCTCTAGGCTGGCGGCCCGCGGGTCCAGCTACCCAGTGCCTCCTTTGCCTCAGGCTGGGCCAGGCGGCGTGCGCTCCCGCCGAGGAAGACCTGTCCAAGGTGTCTAGTTCCCGGTGCGAGGGGCACTCGCAATGACAATAGTACCTAGAGCGGAACGGGCCGGGAGGAAAGTTTCCAGCCCGCACCAACGCGGAGTCCTCCAAGGAAGGGAGGACCTGGGATGCTGAGAGGGAGGGTGACAATCCGAAAGAGGAGGGCGGCAAGAGGGCAGCGCCGGCCGGACAGGGTCCCGGGGCGGTACCCGGCCGCGAGCGGCGGGGTGCGCTGTCCAAGGTGCAGGGGAGGAGGCTGGCGGGCGGCGGGCGGCGGGCGGCGGGCGCCGAGCCCCGAGCCGACCCAGGGCGGCGGGTGGAGAACCGCCGTCTGGGGCGCCGGGCACCCCGGCTCCTGAAAGTGGTGGCGCGTGAGCCGGGCTCGGCGGGGAAGGGCGCTGCACTCCACGAAGCCCCCCCGCTCCCGCGCGCCGCTGCCGGCCAGCCTCACCTCCAGCTCCGCTCCCCTCCCCCTCTCGCCCACTCCCCTCCCGGCCGTGGACCCGGGCCCGCGGCGGGGCCGGGACCGAGGAACCTCGGCTCGGAGCCCGGACGCCCCCGGGATGCTGCGGGCCGCGGAGCCGCTTACCTGGGGCCGCGGCACGGGGAGCGGAGGCGCCCGCCGCGCGAAGTCGGACGCGGGGCGCGGCGCGGCTCCTCCTAGCCTCGGCGTCCTCCTCCTTCCCCGCTTCTCCCGGACTCTGTCCCGGGCTCGGAGCTGCCAGACAGGGGCCGGGCTGCGGCCGCCGGCGCCGCTGCAGACGGAGGACGCCCCGTGGCGGCTGGAAGCCTGTGTGAGTAGCGGCGCCCGGGAGAGCGGATCCGCTCGGGAGCGCTGGAGACTCCGCGTCTCGGGGTGCGCGGGCGTGCGCACGCGCGCCGGCGAGTGTGAGTGAGTGTGTGCGCGCGCCCGCGGGTGGGGGAGTCGCGAGGGGAGGGGGAAGAGGCCGAGGGATGCTTTTAGGGACCGAGGCAAAATTCTTCGCCCCCGGAAATCCGTAAAACCGGGCAAGAAGGCTCGAACGCCTGTCTCGCCTCGAGGAGCCAGCTGCCCGCCGGGTGGCGACAGACTGGAAGGCAGCTTGGCGCGCTCAGCTCCCGGGTCCCAGCCCGGATGAGCCGAGCCGCGCGTGCAGCCACCGCTGCGGCAGAGGGGCGCCCGCAGCCTGCGATGGCTCTGTCTCCTCTGGGAAGGGGCTGAGGCCGCTCGCCAATCGGCGCGAACTTCTTCACCTGGCGCTAAGGGACAGCGATGGGGAACCCCGCGGTTGCCATGGCGACCTTGGAGGCGCCGGGCCGGCTGAGAGTCTGAACCCGGAACCCGGGCGCATGTGGCCGACTTCAGGCTGGAGGCTGCGTATGCGAGGGCTGCGGGGGGAATCTGGTCAAGCGCAACCTACAGTCTGGCCTGGGGAGAGGGTGCGGGTTGGACTGCCGAGGGTGGCTCGGCCGTGGTTGTGATCACTTCAGGTGAAATATTGCTGTCCCGCCCCCTTGGAGGCCGCTTTTTCTCAAAGTTATCCACTGCTCATATAAAAGGGCCGGTCTCCTCCTTGTTAGAATTCCGCTAATTGTGCAGCCATCTAAGCAGTGCTTCATTCAAGTCAGATCCGTGCAAGAACCCCCTGCTCCCGCCTTCATTCACACCACATTGTAATACCTCAGAAACAATTTTTAAAGCACATTTACACGTCTTCCTTTCTAAAAGACATACCGCCCTGCTGATGTACTTTCTCTTGTGTATTCTAAATTGTGAGTGAAAGTATTCACCCAAGAATTTCATTGAGGGTCGTAAGGTCTGGGTAATGCCCCTCCTGACAGGAATTGAGCGCTGCATACTTTTTGCATGCCCTCCAGTACTTAGCACATCACCACGAACTTTGTGTGTTCTCTATTAAAGTTGAATGAATGACATTGTTTTCTAGCTTCACATATCCTGAAGGCAAAGACTCGGATCCTGGGAAAATCTTTACCGTCCCACTAGGCTTGCTTGATTTTTAACTTCAGCCGTTTCCCAGTGTGTGGCTGGCTATTTTCCCCTCTGGCAGTCAAAGCCCCATTGCAAAGAAAGAAAATAAAGTACTGACCCATTTCCCCTTATGGAACCTTACGGAAGGATGCAGGCACAGAGCGCTCAGAAGAAGATGGGGATGCAATGTGATATGCTAGGCAACTGAAAGCTAAAGTCTGCTTTATTTTGGTTCTGGTGGAACCTAATCTCTGAAAAAGTGGAAGTCACATTCATTGGGAGTTTATAGTCTCTTCTAGAGCAGGGAACAGGAAAACAGTTTTTAGAGAAATGCATGTTTCTTACAGCTTGTCTGCTACAAGTTTTCCTCCTAATTAAGAGCAGTACTTCATAGACTGCCCAATACAGGCAGAATCACTGCACTGCTAATTCTGTTGTAGCATCAAGCTAAAATCTATCAACTTTGCTATTTCTGCAACCATCTTCTTAGAAGCAGAAGTCCTCAATTTCACATTCCATGCTCAATTTCAATTCCTTTGAACTCGGATTCTTCTATGAGCTGCTTCTCTCACCACTCATGTTATCACAGCTGTGAAATACAACTGAAATAAAGTGAAAATTAATATGGATTTATTTGGGTGCTCCCGAATAAATCCATTTCTGTTCTCTAGTAGGGGTCCCTTTAAATAACTTCTGTACTGTCGCTCAATTTAAAATCTTCTTAGAAGACATTTGTTGTGATAGTGGAATTTTATGCTTTTGTGTTATGTTGAAAGCTTAGATATTTAACATTTTTAACTTGAAAGGAAATCTAAAACTTGTAGAAGAAGCAGAAAATTGGTACCTTTGATAGCCAACGTATAAAATAGGTATGAGTCAAACTCCAAAAATGATTTAAAAGTTTTTGTTTTCCTTAGAGAGGTGTTGTTTGGCTTCAACAGCTCCCCAAGAGCCTGTCTTGTTTGTGGGAATAGAAAAATATTAACCAAATTGTAACCTTTCTGCTGACCACCAAAGGGTACAGTCTTGTCTTTATAAAAACAATTTATAACAAGCCAACAGCTGACTTGTTATAAATACAATTTTTATAAATAAGGTTGTTATAAATAAATCTTATTGTTATAAATAAGATCGTAAGCATATGACGGTTTTAATATATGTCAATTTAAAAGACAAATCGGAACACCGTGAAAGATAAACAATGGAAAAACAAAGACAACGTAAGATATATGGTATTTCTGACCCACTTAAAGATAAAAGTTTAAATGGAGGAAGTAGGATTAAAACATTATCAAGCTATAGATCTTCATGCTACTTAAATAATCGATGATAAAAATGTTTAGCTGAGAGATTCGCTTTTTTATGTAATCGTCAGTTGGACTTAGAATCAATAGCATATTTCTTAAGGTACTATTTTTCTTCCTAACAAGGCCATGTTCCTTAGCATAACTGCTTTTTTAAAATTTGCAGCAGTGCAATAAGCTAGTCAAATATTAACTTCCTTAACGCAGGATTGTGAAGATGTGGAGTGTGTGGAGAAACACTTTAAGCTCATTTGATCACATTTAGCTACTCTATTGTGTTAGTGTAAATTAAAAAAGGAAAGTTTTTCACCTCTGAAGACCAGTAAATTCAGGTTGTGAGATGTCTTATAAATTCCAAAGCCAACTCCTCATGCTAGGAGCAGATTGCCCGAAACTGTTAAGTGAGAAGGCAGAAACCGTTAGCCGAAGTGCTGCTGCAGAGCTTAGCGCTGTGAGCACGCATAAGGATACAGGTAACATCCCCCATAATTAGGTCCATTAGTGTCTTAAATGATAAGAAACACTTTGACCTGCACCTGGACTCAGAAGTGTCAACCTGGTATCTAGTGCAGCTTATGAACAAGGAGCAGCCCCAAGTCATCTTGTCTGCATGCACGTTCTAATACATTTTCTTATTCCAGATACTCCTGGCAGCTACTTAGTTTTGGCCAGTTCTTGGACATCTTTAGAAAAGTCAAAACTCAGAGAAAAAAGTTATAGTTTATTCTAAGGAAAAGTAGACAAGCTTTTTTCCCCCAGACATCAGTATTGACATTTAGGGTGCAGGTGGTATGTTACTTTATGGAGTTATGGATTTCCTGGAAGCTAAAAAAGTGATGGAACCTTTGTCTAGGAAGATGAATGTATGAATCTACAAAAAGAATTTGAGCAAAATATCAGGGACTTGGCAAAATAGTCCTGGTGTTCAGATTAAGAACCTTGTTCAATACAGGCTTTTCACTCAGGGACATTTTATGGTGAAAAGAAAACAAACTGGAGGATTTACTAATATCCTCACTCTGTTTTTAATCTAATAATTTAACTGTCAACAAAAGAAGACACAAAATCAGAGCAAAAAAATCAAGTAGTTATTGAGCACCTACTTCAATATCAGTTCTGCTCTTCATGCTGAGATTGTTACCAATAAATTATAAAATACAACCTATTTCTACCTTTAAAGAACCTACAATTTAGCTACCATTATTCTCGAGAGTAAAAAAAGGAAGTGAATGTATGTGAAATTTATCACTTGACCCAGGTATAGGAAGCTTCAATTTGAATTACCAAGAAGAATTAATAAACTCATTTGTTAAGTCAGTAAACCATTTGGGTTAGAATTGGTTATTAGCCAATGGATATAGGCACATTTTTTACATTTGTATTCTGAAGTAACAATCATTTAGATTATCACTGCTACGTAATATAAAAAACTAGTGTTTTGCTATTGTCTAAATTTTAGATTGGGGAAATGAAGAAAATTACTGACAAGAAAGGACCATGGTGACCATGGCAGCTATGGACTGCCTATCCCTGGGGATCGCTAGTAGAATGGAATAGATTAGAGGAGTGACAGTGAACCTTTTAGAGATGAGTGCCCTAACTGCAACCCAAAACACGGTTTGTTTATTGGAAAGTGCCAACCCTGCAATTAACCCTGAATACTGAGGTTATAGTTTAGAAACAACTTACGCATCGGTATCTTTTGTCTTAAAAGAAAAACAAATGACACCCAACGTGCTCTAGGTTCACCACCACCAGATTAGTGTGTGCTGCAGCTCATGTTCAGCCCACCAAGGAATCTGTAGGGCCACTCGTGTATTTTGAAATTGCTGTATCTACCAAACCCAGTAGTCTATTGTTGGATAATTTCAATATAGCGTTTTATTACTCTTTTTAAGCTTTCTTAATTTTTGCCTTCCCAGTTTCACTTATTGATACAGAAATATTTCTCAATTAATATGAATTTAAAAAATACAACTTTCACTCAATTCATGATAAAAGTAGAAAAACAACTGAAAGAAATAAAATTTTCCATGTTTGAAGCAGTATTACATGGACTCTCCTGCCTTGTACAGGGTAGCATTGACAGAAAGCCAGTTATCTAAGTAGAACTGTTAAAAAGCCCAACTATCATGTATTGAACACTTTACATAATCTGCCTCTCTAGGGGCTCAGAGGCTGTGTGTGGAGAAACAGGACTGTTGATCATATCTGTGAAAATAGCCCAGGACACCCAGTCGTGAGTTCTGAGTTCAAATCCCAGCCTACCTAATGGCTTACCATTAGACCTTGGGCATCTCATTTAGCTTCATTTGCTACACCGGTGAGATGTGGATAACACCTACATCATGACTTTGTTAAGAAAATTACATGAATCAACACAAGAAAGGGTGGCTGACATTGTAGAATCTCGAATCTAAGTCAAAAATGTATGGCAGAAAATTGGAACACAGGCATGAATGGGAAGCTCTGGAAACCTTTGTTAGACTATAACATTGAACTAGTTTGATTCCTAGGAGTCTTTTCCAAGGATATTTTAAGAAAACCACAGACAACAAAAGTTTGCAGAAACTGATACATGCAAGAAACTGTGGATTCCATAATTCTAGAGGTGCTGTAGTTCTATAAATTCTGCTGCTGTTGCAAAACCCAAATTTTTGTGCTCATTTTTTAATTAGTCTGTTTTTTTCTGTCACACAGATTCTGCTTCCCCAATAACTAACAACTGTGCCTTCATTTTTACAGATTACTACCAACCATTAAAGTTCCTTTCTTTTAAACAAAAATAGTTCACTGCCCTTTTGCCTCACTTAATCATAAAAGTTGCTTTGTGTGTGTGTGCGTGTGTGTGTGTACGTGTGCACTCATTCAGGGAAATATATAAGCAATGTAAAAACATATGAGGAAAAAAGGGGAAAATGCAATAACATTATTAGGGAATAATCCTGGTTACTATTTTGGTTTATACCTTTTCGGTCATTTTCTTTGTTTATTTTCCTTACATGTCAGTCAAGTCAAATCACAACCATCTATATGCCATGAGTTCAGCAAACGAGCACTGTCAAAAATGTTGATTTTTTTTTATTCGTATTCCTTTCTTAGATGGACTCTGCTCAGCAAGTCCTTTGAAACATGATTTTAACTGGTGATCCTGGAAATCTTCATTTTTTATTCCCCTACTTTCAGTACTTCTAACAATAAGTACTATTTAATGGCCCTTTAAAGTTTTAATTTCACCCTGTACTGACGTCTTCTAGAGTCACAAGCCCTGCACCTTGGCCTCTGGCTATTCCGTGGATGCTTTGCATTACTTAACCTCAACCCCCAAAATGAGGTCCAGCTCTAACCTTGGATTTGACACTGCGCTCCCTCATGGAGCAGAAAAGACTGTTGTTCTCAGTTCCTAGCCAGAGTGTTCAACCGAATAGCCATCTATGGGTTCTACAGAAAGTTGACAGAGAGGTGGTGAACTATTTGAATTCATGTTTTATATTAATTGCTAAAGGCAAAATACGGGAAATTTGTTTTATGTTGCTTTTATGAGTCTATAAACAATTTGGAACAATTACTAGAAGTGCAGGATAAAATTCTGAAATTATTTTCTACTTTTGCAGTGAGTATGTCCATTGTTTGACCCAAGAAGCTATTATTTGTAGTAAAAAGTATAACAAGGTTTATAATTTTGCCAATTTGCTAATTGTATAAATGGCAACAGAGTCCCATAGTAAAACAATATCAAACCCAGCCCACTCCACTCTCTAGATCTGTATCCAGGAATTCTGATGCCTTTCTTAAAATGAAAACTGAAGAATCAATGAGGGGATGTAGAGAAAAAGAAAACAAGGTGGGATTATATATGGGCATTCTTTGTAGATATACACCTATGTTGTAAATTATGAAGGCTTTAAGTAAATAAGTTACTATTGTATAGTGCAGTCCATATAAAAAAATGAGATAATGTAACATGTAAGATCGGTTTTATCTTGGGAATTGTATACATGGCATAACAATATGCATTGAAACATCTTGGTGCTTGCTAAATTGCAAAACAAAAATCTATGAATTGATAGTAAGTTTATTAAGCAAAGAAGAAAACCATCATGTTTAGCAAATCGGAGAAGTTCAGCAAATAGGTGGACTCTCATACAATATCACATATTTTGATTCTTTCCTGTGCTATGTTGCAAGTTTATTTGCGTTTGTCCACTTGAGGTCGACTAGTGACCTTGGTCAAGAAGACACACCAAAGTTTTTATTGACCCATGCCAGGTTTATAATACTGAGTCTGGAAGGTGTGATTAGAACGGGAATAGAAAACGAAACTACAAATGAGGTTAAGAACAGTGAGCCAAAACCAACCATGAGGATTGAGTAGCCATGGGAAGCACTTTGTGTATGACACTTGAATGAGGTAAACCTCAGAGTTCACTTACACTTCCTTTGACTCTTAAAAATCAACTTGTAAACTAATGTATTAAACCATATTTGACTGGAATAATTAAGAATGAAAATAAGTACAAATTACTTTTAATCACTTTGGTGGCAGTTCTGCTAAAATAAAATATGCTACATGACCTTTAACTTAATCTTCACAAATCAGAGGCACCAGCAGAAATATTAATATTTGATGATAAGATAGGCAAGTATGAAAAAGTAATATTATTAGGAGATTTGCCATCAGACTGAATTGAATTTCTGTGATGGGTTTATTGCTCTCTTCATGAACTAGGTAAGTTTCTTAACCTCACTATTCTTCAGTTTCATCATCTGAAAATAATGATAACTTGATACCTACTTCTCAGGGCTTTCTGTAAAGCTGAAATGAGACAATACTAAGTATTTTCTTCTTCCCAAATGTTGACATGCCCCTATGAAATAGTAAGGCTATGTACAGTTCATCTTCCTCCTCCATCAAATAGATTTGTCTTTTATTTTTTATTAGTACATGTTTGCCATACACAAATGATCACTTTCACCTTGGGAAATTTCAGACTATTGTGGTCACTTATCTGTTTTTCTGTTTCTCTAAGATGTCACCTACTCTCCTTTCTATCAGTCTGAATGATTGTAGCTGCTTCTCTGCTCAAAAAAGAATTCCACTGCATAGACTTGGGAGCATCTATTTTTCATTGCACATTGTCTCTTTTTGCATACGTCCCATATCTATGATGTATTCTGAATAATGAAAGTATTCTTAGAATTTAGCTTTCAGATACATCAATATCTAAAAAAGAACAACCAAGTAGAAAAAGTATACATCTTCTCTTTTTTCTGATCAATTCCCCATCCCTCTATCACACCATAATGCCACCCTTGTAAGTAAGTTTTCTGTGATATCAGCTAGCATAAATCTGTTCTTTGAAGGTAGACCCCTCCCAACTTGTTGAACCACAAAACTATGGACCAAGCTCAGACCATGAAGTCCTCCTTAAAGGGCTGTCTTATGTGACCCAGCCAGAAACACTCAGCTTCATAGCATAAAAATCACAAGCTTTTGGAAATTAATGTATTTAAGTTATTTCTACATATTTAAGACATTCAAAGAGCCAAGTTTTCACATGCAGAGATTTCACTGGAGAGTTATATTTCTTAGTTTGTGGCATGAAGGGTTTAATTAAAGTATAAAGAACAGTTTCCTGACAATGCAAGAGTTTCCAAAATGAGTTAAAAAGAAAGATGTTGGAATTGTCTTTTCTGAAACTCTTTATAAATAAACCTAAAAAAGTATTTATATACAGTGCTTCCTGAAACCAGACACTGATGGTAGAGTGCTTTCCTAGTCTGCTGATCCTCCAATGCTATGGAATGGAAATCCCAGCCTATGATGTTATTCTGTACATTTTGGTAGTATTATTCTATAAACATTTTATTCTATGACAATTATAAAGGGAAAATGAAAATTCAACTTACCAGTTGCTTTAGTGAGACAATCCACATTTTAGATTTCCACAATGGAGACACTAGTCAAAGAAGAGTAGAAATAAGATGATTTTTGACTGCAGTGAAACATCTTGTGTTAATGCTGAAGACGTTATTCTCATTGTACAGTGGATAAATAAGACTGGAAAATGCTACAGTACCCCAAGAGTTTAACAGTAGCTTTTGCAGACTTTTATCCTAACTTTGGCAAAAGAGCTATGTAGGAATCTGTTACTGGATTGAAGACTTTTAGATTTCAAAGAAATCATTAAAATTTTGCTAACAACCATGCTTAATTATTTGTCTGTGTATGTGTTTTTTCATCGAGCTTTGTTATTACTACAATTAACTATAACCTGATTAATTCTTGAAATTAAAGGGTCGATTATGACTTTGCCTTATTTTTCTCTTAAGCCATTTTTACCCTCTTTTTGGATTTCACTTACACGTGACTACCTATAGTTAAATGAAAGAGTGTCTTAATGTTTTTAGTCAGTATTACATCAAGGATCTCTTTTGAGTATCCTAACAATGCTATGAAAGATATATGTATTACACATGCACAGAATGACAAGCCACAATTAAAGCTTCATAAAGATATGTCTTCAGCAGGCAGTGTTGGTCTGCAAGGATGATTTCATAAAACCTTTCCAGTGACCTCATCACTCTGAAAACCAGTGGAATTGACTTGCAAATTCTAGAACTAGAATATGAATAATAATGCTTCAAAATTCAACCTATGCTTTGAATTTCCTTTTAAATTTATTTTTCAGGGTTTTTTTTTTTTCTTTCACCATCCCATTGTGATAGTGCTTTATTTTAGGCTGTTGGTTTATTTATGTGAAAAGAAGGTTGGAAATGCACAAATCTTAGAGTCAAAAATCCTGGGTTCAGGCCATGATTCTTCCACTTAGTGTCTTATTTTGAATAAATTGTTCTGCCAACTCCTGCCCCAGTTTTTTAGCTCTATTTTAGAGGTAATGATGATTCCATTTTACAAACTTATTATGAAAATTAAACTGTCTGCATAAAAATTTTTGTAAGCCAGGCATGGTGGTGCATGCCTATAATCCCAGCCCTCCTGAGGCTGAGGCAGGAGGATTGCTGTGAGTTTGAAGCCAGCCTGGCCTATATAGTGAGTTCAAGGCCAGCATGAACTTCATAGATAAAACTTGTTTCAGAAAAATTTTTTTGTAAGACCTAAGGCATTGTGTAAATACTAAAATATTTTGGGATACTAGTATAGTTGTTACTACTTTAAATATCAACTATTTTCAAGGGTAAATAATAGTATCATAGTCAACCATGAGTTCAACTACTTGACATAGTTTATTGAACAGAATAGTCCACTTTCACAGTAGGTTGCTATCCCTCTCATTCCTGTATGAATATCTTTCCACTGAGGATTCAGTAAAATGTAGAAGAATGTGTTCAACACATTGTGGAACTCACTTGCCCCATGTTTCATTTATTCCTCCCTTTCTTTTTCATCCTCTTTTTGAAACTGTGTTTTCCCCTCCCTGCCCTCCTGTCTTCTCCTGTCACCAGATTCCCTTCCCATCTCCACAGTCTTTTCAATCCTCCTGTGCTTTTCTTCTTGTCCTATATCATGCACATTATCATTTGTTTATAATAAGCAAATAGCTCCAGGACTTTGAAAAATGCACACAACATTTCCCATCTAAGAAATGCTTGCTTAACCCTTCTATAAATACATTAATGATAATCGCCAATTTTGTCTACTTTCGGAGTTTTCTCATCTTTCTATCATATGTGTCTGCCTGGTTTAAAATCACAGGGCAGGAACTCTGTCTAATTTTATGTGTAAATCAGGAAGAGAACACTGTTGTTTGATAAATGCCAAGAAGCAACAGCATCCTTATGAGGTGAATAGGTGAAAATGATTATTTGCATTTACAGCAAGGTGAAAAGAAAATGAGTGTTTTACAATTTTTAAAGCATTCTCATATTGACCATCTCATTTGTACATCACACTGACACTGGCACTGAAAGAAAGCTAGACAGGAAAGTTTTAATGTTAGCCTCCCTTTGCTATGGGCAGACAGTGACAGTAAGATGCCTTGTTCAAGATCCTGCAGCAAGTCCGTAGTACCACAGCTGGGCCCAAACCTGCAGCATCTCTGCCCCATGCACTTGTCACCACAATACCTGTGGTGGGTGTTGAAAATATCAAGAACATCTATTGTGGTATCTTTGGTTTTGTTTTTTTATTCTGTGGCACTGGGGATTGAATTCATGACCTCGCGCTTGCCAGGCAGGTGCTTAGGCCACTGAGCTAGATCCCCGGCCCTTGTCTTTTTGAGACAGGGTCTCACTATGCCATTCAGGCTGACCTTGAGCTCACTTTGTAGCCCAGGCTGGTCTCGAACTCACAACATCCTCCTGTCTCAGCCTCCCAAGTGCTGGGATTACAGGCGTGAGCCACCACACCCAGCTTATTGTGGTATCTTTGTATTACAGCACTTAACTTTGACTCTGATCCACAACAAATAAATGCTTAGGAAGTAGTTAATCAATTAACCAATCAATTAATATTATGCAGGGTTCAAGAACTAATTACTGAATCCATGGTAAACTCTGATGTCCTCGCCATCTAGACTGCTGCTCAGCCAACAAAAACCATCTGTATCTCCCAACAAGTTGTTACTTCCATTCAATAGCTCAGTATATAGCCACTTCTCTAACACACTTAATTGAATCCTTCAAAATGTGATAAATGGAAGAACCTTAAAAAAGTTAAAGCTGAATTTTACCTCATTTAACTTTCATTTCAGTAAGTGAATGTTTTATGTATGTACTGTTATTATCTTCTGAGCTGCCCAGAAATCAAACACTGATATGAGAACACAGAACTTATGGTTGAGGGTGTGCTATTCATGTTCTTTCTCCATACTAGTGGGAATAGGGGAGTTCTGAGTCACTTACGTGTTACACTGAGCTTTGAAAAGTGTTGGGCACCCAAACTGATTTTTATAACAGGACTGTTGGGAATAGTCAAGCGTTATGAAGAGAAGACTTGAGAAGGGTTGTGTGCTTCTCGGTGTATTTTCTTAGATGTGGCAGGAATAATTAGTAATATTATTAACTATACTAGACTTGGGTGGAGGAGATACTCCCATATCTTTTCATATGAAGTCAGGCCAGAAGGACATGCAAAGAAAATGACAGAGGAAGATGAGTTTCAGCTCCTTCCCCCATACCCCTTAATTCTCCTTTATGTTTATTTTTCTTTCTCTTTGGTTTTCATATACTGCTTTGTTACATATTGGCTAATATCTAAGCATCAATAATTTTATTTAAAGTAAGACATACTTTAAATAAAGTGTGAGGGCTTCATTTTTATTAAGAGTGAACAAACAAATGATCTAGAAACAATGTAATATCTTAACCTTTTGTATGCTTTTTAATTCTATGGGTTTATTTCACTTAATATTTTGCACAACGTTTTTTGTTCACATTAAGGACATGAAAAAGTATATGCTATTTTACGTCATTCTGTTTTTTCTCTTAAAATAATCTTTGAAACTAATTAAAAGAACTCATCTCTTATTGAAAATAATAGATTGTCATAGATTAAGTCATTTAAGAGCTGACCCATGGTCTGAGTTAATTTTCAGTCAGATATTGAACAACTCCTACATTTCAGACATTAAGATGAAACACACCAATCACTTCCTATGGCGAATGTGTTATTCTCATTTTTATAAATGACAAAGTTCTGCTTCAGAAAGTTTAAATAAGTTCCCAAGGTAAGAAAACTAATAAATGCTAGAATCTGTCTAGGAATCCAGATCTGTCTTTCTCCAAGGCTGGTGTCCTTTTTAATATATCACATGGCCTCTCAAATTCTAAAACCATCAAGGTTTATATGGATATATGTATTCACACTCACACAGACACACAGGTGGAATTTTCCTTTTCAAAAAATAGTCTTGACATCCAAAGAGCAATTGCATTGGAAAGACATGAGTAGCAGTAGCGAAATTCTGACATTTGGGTATATACCTGCCTTGGTTTTAACCTTTACAAAGTCTTAATTAGCATTGGGCCAACCTTAATGAATCATCGTTGCTCTTAGTAAAGTAAATACGATTCGTGAAGGAGACAGTTTCTCATTTTCTGCACCTATAAAGAGTTGTGTCATCAGGTATAAAAACTACCAGTAGATTTAATGTGCCATTTACTTCTATAATAATGGAAACCCTTATTAGTCACTAGAAATAGACTGCATTTGAGGATACTATAATAGGTGGAAGAAATAATGGTTGAAATTCTGAATACATTAGAACCACAGCATGTTGCAGACCAATTAAAATTGACAGCCAAGCAAAGCAAAGACATGGATAAATATAGAATATTCAAGTTGTTGTTAGGGTGATTTTTTTTTTCCTTTTCTCTTTGCTACTTGATATTTTTCTTACTTCTGCATATTCCAGTTCATTTTGTTAAGCTTTTTCTGCTTGGCTTTTGAATTTTAATCAAATTGAATGCTGGCAGATAATCAAACTTTAATTCGTAGAAGAGTATGTTGGCACTTTGATGTATTGAGTGCTCTGATGTTGGAAAACTATCACTAACTAGAAATACTAGCTTTTGTAGACAATATATAATTTTCATAATCTTAAACCAAGATGGAAAAAGTAGATACCATGCTAAACATTTTAGCCATGTGTTCATCTCTCTGTATTAAAGTAGTATTGGTAGCTGAGTAGGAGATTATAGGGTATAGCTGCTCTAACCTTCAACAGTAAATGATGCTTGCTGAATTGCTTCTATGTGCCTCTAAAACCTAGGAAGCTTAAAAATATAGTTGTAATGCTAATGATGAGAAGACATAGTAAAGTAGCATCGCTTAGGTTGGAGAAGAGTTAGGACTAAACATATTACTAATGGATATTATGGAATTTAGTTTTCTGAAGTTCTTTTTTTTTATGGCACCGGGGATTGAACTCACAACCTCGCGCTTACCAGGCAGGTGCTTAGGCTGCTGAGCTAGATCCCCGGTCCATGTTTTTGAGACAGGGTCTCACCATGCCATTCAGGCTGGCCTTGAGCTCACTTTGTAGCCCAGGCTGGTCTCGAACTCACTCACAAAGATCCGCCTGTCTCAGCCTCCTGAGTGCTGGGATTACAGGTGTGAGCCACCACGCCCGGTTTTCTGAAGTTCTTTAAGAATGTTTTGCATAAGGCATGCCTGAATATGGGAGATAAAGATTGATATAACAACATAAACAGCAGATAACCATTTACTGTATATTTACCACATATGTGCATTGATTGGATGCTATACTTTAGCTAATTTCACTACCATAATAACCGTGTGAAGTAAGCATTATCATCATATAAAACAGACACTCAGAAAAGCTAATTAGAAGAGGGACTGGAACCCCAAAGCCCATACATGTGGTCCTTCTGATTTCAGGGACCTTCCTGTACCTAATTAGGTTGGTTCTTTTTCATGTCAAAAGAAATCGTGAAGTATTTGTTCATAAGTGTGTTATAATGTTTGAAAAAATAATGTTTGAAAAAATAATAGCTGGGCGTAATTCCAATGCAAACGTAATTTCATTTAAAGTCCAATGTAGTTTGCCCTGAAATTGATGTTTTTGCTTCCATCTTTTTTGGTGTCATAGGAGGTGGCTGTTGGGGAAGGAGAAAAACAGCTGTTCCAGGAACACTAAAAGAAAAGGATGGAGGGAAATGCTTTCTGCTCTCAAATAAGATTAATAATGCTTAAGTACTGTTCTATACAATAAATTGTAACAGAGTCACTCAACATTGGCTGGAAAAAGACATACTGATTGGGTTCCTTGTAAGTGATGTTTTTTAAAAATGGAGATTGGATTTACTCAGGTTTAAAAACAAAAAGGTTTAGGACTGAGGGGACTACTTCCTCTTCAAATTAATTTGTTAAAAAATGGCAAACAGCGCCATCTACTGGGTCTTAGGGTTTTTTGTTACAAGTTTTGCAGAAGATCATAGCTATTGTGTATGTTGAATATATACAAACACAGGAAAACACATTTGTTACCTCTCATGAATATTTGTAATTTATCAATTTAAAACTTCAGTAATTGATTGGCTAAGTTGATTTCCTAGTGAGTATAGTCTAAGTTATTATTATTGATATTAAAATAAATGTTCAATAAAAGCAAAAAATTGCTTTCAAAGAAATCTGTCTTGATCATTTTAAAACCTAACAAAAAAGAAAGTTTAATTATCATACATAGAAACATCACCAAGTAAAAACTGAGAGAACTTTTACTCTCAGGGTTTGTGAGAATAATCCATTTCTTTTGCTGCACTGATGATTCTTTTTCAGCCTCAGTCTGATCAATACTTAGAGGCTACATTATTTTCTTCTTTATATAGAAGAGGAGAAAGTAGAAACAACTTTTCCTGGTGAGGTAAGGAGATCCTGGCATACACTGTATGTAGTAATGTTCATTATGTATCACCTACCTTATGGAAAAGAAGGGGCTTATATTATTCCTTTTTTCCACTGTCATATCAAAATACCTCAGGCCAGATACTTCATAAAGAAAAGAAATTTATTTAGTTCACAGTTTGGGAGCTAAACTCCAAGGTCAAGCAGCACCTTTGGGTTGGCCTTGGTTTAGTGTTCCCCTGGTTGAGTTACATCATGCCAAATGGCATGGTGTCATAGTGGAAGCGCTAGAGAGCCAAAGAGCCAGTTTTGCTCTTTTATAATAAGTCACTCTTTCAAAAACAACTAATACATTCCAGGAGACTGACATCAATCCCATCTGAGGGCAGTGTATTCAGCAACCTAATTACCTTGTTCTAGGTGCTACCTTTTAAAGCTCCCACAACTTTCCACCATCACCACATGAAAGATCAGACTTACAACACATGAATCCTTGGTGGATACACTCAAGCTAATTCAAACCAACCAGCTGCCTTCCTGTGTGGACCCAATGTGCTGGATCATCAGCTTTCTCTACTAGTTGTAAATTACCTGTGCATAAGACAGTTTACCCTCACAACATCTAAGCAAATGATTAATCAAAATATGGTCCTTGGACCACCAGCATCAAAATCACCTGGGAACTTGTTAAAGATGCAAGCTCCTGGCCTGAAACCAAAATATAGTGAACCAAAAACTTCTGCTTTGGACCCAGCCAGATCCACCTTCACTTGCCAGCCGCCACCATTGTAAGGCTTGCTTCCTGTGGGCATCCAGTGCAGGCAGGGGGGTTCCAGCTAGATCTGCCTCCACCTGCTGGCCACTGCCACAGAAAGCTTGCTTCCTGTCGGCAGCTAGTGCAAGCAGGGACACACAGCCAAGTAAGCCCTGTGCAACTGCAGGCCATCATTGGAAACCCTTGCTTCCTTTGGGCAGCCACCACCCACAAGGAGAATCACATAAACAGACCCCTGTGTGCCTGCCACCATCACGGGAGTCCCGGTGTAGACACACAGGCTGAGAGAAGAAGCAGCCCCACCACCATGCACCCTTGGCCATCACGGAAGCCACAGTGTAGCTGCAGGAGTCTAGAGAAGCCTGCCCCATGCCCTGCTACCTCCCTGGAAACCTGAGGTCAGAGAAACCCAGGTGTCCATCCCATTCCCCTACACCATGGAGGGGCAGCCAACATGGAAAGTGCCTGGGATCCCGCAACCAGCTTGTTGGGAGGAACCTAGGAGAATGTCAAGATGAAGGAGCAAAAGGCAATCTCAGACCTCCAGCCCACACAAAACAAGTCTGGGAGATACGTCATGGAAGAAAACGGAAGTCACACACCTGAAATCTCTGAGAGGACAGCAACTGAAGTAAACAAACAACTTCATGAGACTGTAAAAGTAATCAAGTCAGAAATAATGTCTCAGGTAAAAGAAGAAATCACAAACATAATGAAAGAATTGCTGAGAATATCTAAATAAGACAGATATAAAAAAGAGGAGCATAAGAAAATGATGGAAACCTTGAATGGACAATATAGGAAGGAATTACAATGCATGAAACAGATTCAAAGAGATATCCAGGAAATTAAAAAGTCAATCAAAAGCTGGCAAAACTGCTTGAAAGAGACAAAGATAGACTTTCAGACCTTGAAGACAGGATTGCAGCTAACGATCGTGAAAGAAAAGATCCCTTAAAAATAACAGGAAAAGCTGGGCATGGTGGTGCACTCCTGTAATCCCAGCACTTGGGAGGCTGAGGCAAGAGGATCATTGTGAGTTTGAGACCAGCCTGGGCTACAAAGTGAGTTCAAGGCCAGCCCGAACTACATAGAGAAACCCTGTCTCAAAAAACCAAACACACACACACAAAATAACAGGGAACCAGGGATTAACAATTCAATGGCTGCAAGACTATGCAAAGAAAAATAATTTAAGGGTGATAGGTATCAGTGAAGAAACAGGGGTCAACACAAATGAAATAAAAAGGCTATTTACAGAAGTGATAGCAGAGAACTTCCCAAACATAGGGAAAGGATCTGGCATACAGATAAGCAAGGCATATAGAACTCCAACTAGCCATAACCAAAATAAATCTACACCCAGACATATAATAATCAAGATCTCAAATAGTCAGCACAAGAACAGAATATTAAAGGCTATTAGAGAAAAGAAACAGATCACCTATAAAGGAAATCCAGTCAGAATCATGGCAGACTTCTCAACACACACAGGAAGAGTTTGGAGTGCAGTGTTTCATCCAACCCAGATTGATGTACCCTGCAAAACTATCTTTCTAAATTGATGGAAAAATAAGATACTTGTGTAATAAAGAACAACTGAAGGAATTCGTGACCACCAAACCAACCCTACAGAGAGTGCTGAAGGATATTCTTGAGAGAGATAAAGATGACCATGGTTCCAGGAACAGCCACAGAGGAGGATCACCAAACAGGACAGGCAACTGAGTGAAGGGGAAAAGTGGAGGGCCAACAACAGGAGGATAACATGGCAGAGGTGAACCAATGTATGCTGGTTGTAACCATGAATAAAAAGGAACACAGGGAGAATGGATCAAGAAGCAAGATCCATCCATATGCTGTATACAAGGAAACACATTTAACTCAAAACTGAAAATCAAATGAGAAAAAACTATTGTTCCATGTGACACGAGACCAGAACAAGGAAAGGGTAACTTGCCCATCAACTGCAGAATGGATAAGAAAGATATGGTATTTTCATACAATGGAAAGCTACCCAGCTATAAAGTAGGATAATCTAGAGACTCTTACAGGTAAATGGATGCAACTGGAGATCATGTTCATGAATGAAATGGTTTGAACTCATATGAGTGAACCCTAGCATAAAAAACAGGAGTTAGTGGGATCCAAAAAGCACAATAGATGTCATTAAACTGATAGGAGAGAAATGCCTAGGAGAGGAAGGTGGTAATCACAGTTAATTTCTTATTGTCTTATTTTGAACTTTTGGATCATTTTTGCAATTTTGTTAGGTTTGGTTTTGTTCTGTCTTGTTTTGTTAGATTTTACTGTGTCTGATGGTATGGGCAGCTATCTTGAAGATAATGGGATGTATTATGGTAACCATTGTTGGTTTCCTATTATCTTGTTTTGAACTCCTATAATGCTTTCATGCTTTTGTTTAACTGGTTTTATTCTGTTTTGTTTTGTTTGATTTTATTATGTATGATGGTATGAATAGCTATTTCAAAGAAAATGGATATAATGGTAGCCATTGTTGATTTCCTATCATTTTGTTTTAAAGTCCTATAATGCTTTATTTTGTTTCAATGGGTTTTATTCTGTTGTGTTTTATTTGATTTTATTATGTGTGATAGTATGGATGACTGTTTTGAAGAAAATGAGACATTATAGTAACCATTGTTCATTTCCTGTTATCTTGTTTTGATGTCCTGTAATGCTTTCATTCTTTTGTTTTGATAGATTTTAGTCAGTTTTCTATGATTTGATTTCAGTATGTGTGAAGGTATGGACAGCTATTTTGAGGAGAACAAGAAACATTATGGTAGCCATTGTTAATTTCCTATTGTTTTGTTTTGAAGTCCTATAATGCTTTCATTCTTTCTTTTTGATTGGTTTTATACTATTTTGTTTTGTTTGAATTTGTTGTGTGACATATGGACAACCATTTCGAAGAAAATAAGAGACATTATGGTAGCCACTATTGATTTCCTGTTGTCTTGTTTTGAAGTCCTGTGTTGCTTGCATTGTTTTGTTCTGATTTACTTTGTTTTGTTTTGTTTTGTTCTCTTTAAAATAAAATTTTTTTTTAAAAAAAATTCTGGTTTGGCATACGGAAATCTGCATTTATCTGGATATGCTTAACCTCTTTGGTGCAGATGGGTGGGCCTACAATGATCCATTCTAGGCTTTTCCTCTGGGAACCTTGCTGGTGCATGCATGGCTGCACAAAAGGCCTGACAGTTTCAACTCCAGGAAAACATCAGGGCCACCCCTACTCACACCATCCTCAGGAAGACCATATAGTAGACAGCATGTTTCAGCTGACTCCCTAATTAGTACCCATTGTCTGTCTCTTTTTCTACCCAATTTTGATTCATTTATTCCATTCTTGATGGGACTTGTTGAAGACAGCTAACCCCTACAAGAATATTAGCTTTTAATTATCTTAGATGTCCACAAGAAAATCTGTGAAATCTGGAAACATGAAATATTAATTCACCATTTATTTTAATATCAATAAACCATTTATTATGTATCCAACTATGTTTTCAAATTTATTACTCCTTTTTAGATAAAATGCCCTTTGCTTTGGCCTGGTAAAGGTCCCAGGTTGTTAGGATGATGGGCTTATATTATGGTTAGGCCAAAGCACACTGTGAACAGTGTGGCAGTTTGGATAGATGTCAGTTATTGAGCTTTTAATGGCAATTGACTTATAAAAGTGTCACCTATCCTGGAGATGTTGGGGCATACCACAAGGGCAGTGAGAAATCAGCAAACCAGACATAACCGCAGTGACACCAGGAAAGACATCCATCCTCAGGACCAAGAACACCCTTATCTACAGCTGGTTCAGCCATCAAACCCAACTCAAGCCCTCTATGAAGTCTGTCCATAGTAAACTCCTCTTTCTCCAAAATTGTACCATGTATAGTTTGGGCCACTATGTAATAACTACTTACAGACTGAAGTCATCCTTAAATTGCATAGGAGAATGAGAGGATAAAAAAGGTTAATTTGAAAGTGAAAATACGGAACGATATATAACATCAATACTGTTACTCATCTTAGAATGATCTTTGCAATTCATTAGAAATATACTCATTAGAGGCAGGGACTATACTTTTTCATATGTTTATATCTTCCATAGTATATTACACAGAGCAAGTGCTTAGTATATATTAGCTCATTTTACAAAAGTTCTATTTCACATGGCTCCTCAAGAATAAAATATGAATAGCAATTTATTGAGGTGCTCAAAAGCTCTTCTAATAAAGGATCTTCCAAGCTCCTCAGATTGGCAATTACAAAGTCACATAGTTGAGTATGTCTTAGGCTAAGAGACCCTCTGGCATCTCAGAATCAGCCCTTCCTCAACCAAGTTCTTCTCTATTTGGTGATCTTAGAAACCTAACTCTTTTGCTATTCTTATTGGTTCTCCATGACTTTCCCCATCTAAAGAGCTACCCCTTAGGCAATTCTGTTATTCTTTAAGCATAATTTTTCCCACTCCCCAGAGTCTTCCATAGACATGAAGACAGCCTTTTGTAACTCTTTGTTGGTGTATCTATTGCAATGGATCTCAAATCTAGCTACACATTAGATATATAACTTTGCAAAATGTTCATGCCCAGACTCCCTAAGCAAGTTTGAGTCAATTGATTTGGAGGGTTGCCAGGGATTCAATGTTTTAAAAATTCTCCTGGGTAATTCTAACATCAGTTAAAATTCAAAACACTCCACTTTCAGTTTTACATTGTGCTCTGCTAAGTTCCTATTTTTGCTTTTCTCAAATTTAGGGCACAATCCTGACCTAAGGCTTTAGTTATTAAAAATTAATATAAGGAAGTATAAACATTTACAAAAGGAAGCAGAGATATAGATTATCTAAAATAAAACATAACAATATTCTGCCCTACTTCTATCACCTTACAGAGATAACATGAATTCTCAGTTATTTTAAAACCTCAAGCCTCACGATTCCCCCAAATTAGTATAAAAACCGCCTAGTTAATACATGAGTTATAAATTAGTGTGAGACTGGAAGTTCTGGTAAAACAAGGTCTTGGGAATCTCTGCCAATTTTCTCTTTCTAAGCTTTTCTGCCAACCTCTACTGTTGGAAAAATTAAGGAGTCAAGAGATGTGATTCGCTTTGAGGACAGGATTGCCTTAGATAGAATTTAGAACACATGATTCACTCCAGCATGCTGCCCAGTGGAAGATGTTGCCAGTGATCAAGTTGGACTAGATTTACTGCCTATGTTGCACTGCTTCCAGAATTTTAGATGTTAATTACTATCAAATACAATAGCATGGGATATTTCTCAGATTATCACCATATTTTGCATAGCACATGAAGTATCTGGGGTATACGTGAATAGCTAATAAATATGTGTGTGATGGATTTAATTAAAATAAAATTATTCACATCAGGACAATGTACCCTCCTCTATGCATTTGAAATTGTCTTACTGAATTGTATTCCATATTACTGGAGCCCTAATATTTCTGTCCATAATCAATGGAAACGATGATGGCATAAAATCTACATGTCTAACAGCTAATTTGTTAGGAAAAATGAGCTGTTCCAAACTACATGATTTGTTTATAAAATGCGTTTTTGAACACATTTAAAGAATGAGTACTTTTATCTGCCAGTTTCACCAAACAGGCCTTGATCAGTGTACAGAAAACTTTGAGGACAATGTAAAAGAACTTGTAACCAACTGACAGGTGAGTCTCAGAAGAGTTGCATGAACTATTTACCTAAAATTGGTATGAAGCAGTGTCATCCTCCCAAAAACATTCTCTGTGAGCTAAGAACAGTCATTTTTCCATTCCATGCCACCTTCCTGCCTTTTTTTTCCCCTTTTAGAGAATTTTAACAGTTTGCTAGGTTTAGATTTTATTGCCTTTCTAAGGATTCAGATGTGTAGTTGAAACATCAAGATTTGATAAATCACAAAGGCAGAGTGAGAGACAGAACACACAGATGTGTGATTCTTGAGAGACCCCCAACCATGCAGCTTCCTTTCTAATTGCAAACACATTATTATCTTTGTTCTCTTTTTCCCTTTAACTAAGCTTGTCAGAGTTGACCTAGCAGCACTAAATAGCTCTTTAGATGAAGTGGAATGTAGTGATACAGTAGTATCACATAGTACTCTTAAGCATAGAATTTTGTTCTTTTAGAACTGTTATTAATATTGGATAAATGCCCAAGCAACAAAATTTTTCCCAGAACAGAACAAAGGACTTTCCTGCCAACTGTTTTGAAAAAATTAACAGAAAAGATCAATGGCATAAAAAATTGTCAGATCATGATGGTACCTCAGCTGCCACAGTAAGAACAAGGTAAAATCTAGAAAGTAGATGACAAACAGAGCCAACATTGTGACAATTAGTCATTAGCAGTGATGTAAGGGTTTTAAAGTACTAATTGAAAAAGGAAGGTGGACTGGGGGAAGGGAAAGAGGATGAAAAAAATCTCTTTTCTAATTTGTTCTGACAGAAACTCTTATTTTTAAGCATTTGAATGAAATGGTAATTTTTACTAGATACCATAATTTATAAAGCTACAAATTGGTTAGAATGATTCCTTCAACTTCTTAGAGGATAATGACAATTGTTGTTTCCCCCTCTACAATTATGGCAAAGTGGCAAGGAAGTCCAGGAAAATGTATCAAAATGGGAAAAACCTTAATGGCCTACATTAATAAAAGATCAGGAACATGTGTTATTCAAGTCTAAGGACAATATTCATACAAGTGACTTACTGTTTTACCAGTAAGTCTCAAACCATGTTCATAACTGTGTCAGACATAGTTTCTCATCATTCTTATTTGGAGGAAAAGTAACTTCTGAATTTCTTGAAAGGCCCCCAACCCCAAAGTGTGTTATTGATCTGAGATTTGCAAATTAGAGGAGAGCCAAATTGGCTCCATCTCCACAGGCTACCTGTCAACGAAGGACTTGAGCAAGAAGAGACTGTTGGGGCATCGCCATGTGACAGAAGCTGAGAAAGACAGTAAGAGGTCATGTGAGAGGTATCTCAACAGAAAATGGTGTAGATTAGAGCTCCCTGGTCAGAACTGATTAAAATAATCTGAAAATTACCTTCTAGACACAAGTACAAACAACAAAAGTCATAGGGCTTTGCTTTTTCCCCTCAATCCTTCCTCCTAAACTGGAGGTTCAGTGGGGTGCTGGTATTGGGAACTGAAGTTTAGAAGAAGACAACAGTGATAGAAGCATACATTTTTACTCCTTGTACTAAAATAAAAAAAAAAACAGAAGTCAGACCTCAGGTGAAAGAAGGGAAGAAGCTTTAGTCCAAATAGGTAATTAACATTAGACTTATATTTTCTTCAAAATGAGACTGTAGATATGGTGGAAAATGACCAGAAATGCTAAGGGATCTCTGAAATACTGCAAGGGATAGGGAAGAGACACCCACCCGAACATGGATAAGGACAGCTGTTTTCTGATTGTATCCTATAGACAATGTGGTCTTTTTACGTTCAGGTTCCCTTCTGGTCTGGTTTCCAGTGGATGTTACCCATATCCTCCTTCCTCCCCAGACATAGCCATTACCTGAAACTGTTCTGTGCAAGGCTCTTGCTGACTCCCTGAAGTTTTTGGAGGTTATACCTGATATCACCCTGCTCCAGGATCTGCATTCCTGGGCAAAGGTCTCTCTTCCTCCTGCTTTTTTAAAAATCTATTTGTTCCTGAATATATTTTCTCCTTTACAAACAGTTAACATTTTTCTGTGGGCTTAGTTTTACTTTTAGAAACAAAACCAGAAAGAATAGGGACTATTTTACTTTCTGCACTGAAAGTAGGGCTCAGAGTTGGCTATTTGCATTAATGTAAAAAGGAAGTGTCTTGGTTACTTTTCTCTCCTTGTTGAGACAAAATACCCCAAAGTGAAGGAAGGAGAGGTTTATTTCTTACAGTTTTTGGGGTTTCAGTCCATACTCAGCTGGCTCCAAGGCAGAGTGGCATGAATGAGGGGGCAGCCGTTCATGGTGGCTGCAAGCTACAAGAGCGAACTGCACAAAAAAGGGAAACATGCCTCCTTCCTGACCTTACATTGCGTGCTGGCTCCACCCCTGGGCGGGTGCAGCGCTCGCAACACTAATCCCAGCGCTAGACAACAAACTAATCACAAATAATAGATTCATCCACTTCCATGACTATATGAAGCTTGGGGGGGCGGGGCACCTAGATACAAACTATAACAGGGAGAAAAAATAAGTAAGAAAAAAATCTCATGTATCAAAATAATATCCACTCCTACTTTGATCTCTCATAGAATTTATTAATTCTTGATCAAATTGGACTTTGCTAATAGGTGCAGAAAAGAAATATGTAATTTAAAGGAGCCACAGACATATTTCATGCATTGATGTGATTGCTAACCTTCTATGTTTCGCATCAGTCCTGTAAGAGAGGCACCAAATAACTTACCATATTTACCATTAAATAATTCACTTCATTGCTCTTTGACATCTGCAACCTCCATGACACAGGAGGCATGCCAATATTTTCACAACTCTGAGTCCTAGAGGCTTGTACAAAGCAGTTGCCTCATAGGCATTTTTGTTAAGTAGAGGAGTGAATCTGGGAAAGGATTAGGTATTGTAGGAGGGCCAGAAGCATGGCAGCC